>WSXT02181692.1:1799-16794 GCA_011762715.2 Neuroterus valhalla | reverse complement strand
AGGGCCCTTGTTCCACGATATGCAATTACCACACCATCTATATCTAAAGAACATGGCGTATATTAGAAACAGGACCTGTCAGTAGTAGCTTTCATAGGGGGTTCATGGAACACTAGGGCAGGGTTCAAGGAACACCGCTCAGATTCTACCTGCAACAAAGTTTACTCTCAGGTTTTTACTGTGAAATATTCACTTCCTGGTAATGGGTAGGAAGGCTTGCAATGAAAGGTTCCAACAACTCGGAATCCCTTACAATGGCTCTTCTGTACTTTTTTCCATTTCTCGTAATGCAACACAAATGAAAAGATTCCTATCCCTATCGAAGTTGTCATACCTAACTTTAGATAATTTGAAGCTCTGATTTCTGTTACATGCATAAGAACCTGCTCCAAAAGTATGAAAATTTCAAAATACAGAAGAATTATTTACAGTTATACATCTCTTTATCATTAGATATTCGATCTATTCAAGTATTATCAATAAAAAAATATGAAATTATGATACAAAAATCAAAACATTATTTTTTACCTCAGCTATCTGTATGAAAATTATTTCTGTCAATCTAAAGTGGCGAACGCTATGTTGTCGAGAGCTTCCACCCCATTTTTATTCGCAAACCCATAAATGAGAGTAGCAAAATATTTTTGATTATAAGGGATCAGAATCATCCTATTTCTTGGTAGCTTTGTGGAATACAAGAGTATTCAGAAAAATATTATTACCGCTAGGTACAGAAACATATATACTTCGAGAGGAAACCCCTAAAGCTATGGATATTCAAATAGTGAGAAAAAAATGCGATCCAGTAGCGTAGATAGCTCTGAGTCATGGGGGGGGGGGGATAGAGATTGTTCAAAAGATAGTCCACTATTTCGTGACCAACCCCAATCATGTATTACCAACTTCGATGGGGGGGATATATCCCCCTGATCCCTCCCTATCTACGCCACTGATGCGATCTAAGAGAAAACATACTAAACTCGTGCAATTAACAAGCAAGAATCGCGAAGAGGAAAAAATGCTTGAATAATTTTCTAACCAACTGTACTCTAATCCTTCTAGTTTCTACACAGAACATCTTCTCGAAATTTGTTTTATCTCATAAATAAGAATTCATTTCAATTTTATTTAATTCCCTCTGACACTCTGCAGAAAATATGTTAATATCCTCCGCTGCAATATAAGTTTATAAATTCCAAGTCGAATTCATTTAAAGTGGAACCTCAAGATCTCAACTTTGACATGATTTTTTCGGTTATCGTGGTATGAAGTACTGTTAGATACGTGTGTGAGAGGTGATTTTTAGCGGATGAGACTATTATTATTATTACTATTATTATGTAATGTCGTTTTTCATTCACTGACACTTTTTTCTGTATCGAGTCAACAATGAGTAGTAATCGTTTATTCCTGTATTACGATTCATGACTCAGACAGCGTACACTATTTTTCAATGCAGGCTTTCTTCGAAATAGGAAATCAAACTCCAATATAGAGCGTTCACAGTATAAAATGTCAGAGACATTTGTCCTGCACGTTTTTGTAAGTAAACATTTAGACTCGACAAATATTTCCAGAAATTTATTACCCAAATAATAATATATCTGCATTTCCATATTTGTCTCTAAATTGATTAAATATTTTTATATCAACAGAATGGAACATACGTTGAAGAGAACTCAAGCGACGGAAGGCATTGTTCTAAACCACGGAGACACTCTACAATAATCTATTACAATTGTTAGAAATATTGGAGATCTGAGACAGAGAAAAATTGAAATGAACTCTGAATTGTTCCTTCCTTTTTCACCGACCATTAATGGAAAATTATGACATAATACAATTTTTTTGGTTGGGTGTCCGATTTATTCAATTCTTAAGTTTTTCCACTATTTTATACCACTTTATTTACTAATATTGTATACATTGAAACAAACTAGATAACAAGAAACAATTAATTTCATTTGTGTTTGGAATGAAGGTTAATACTATTTTCAATAACTTTTAAATCCAATTACTCCGTAATCATTTTTGTACGTATTATGTTCTCTATAAATCTGACTCAGTTACTTTGCCTGATTCATCAATGCTATCTTGACTAAAATTAATTATTTCAGGTATTTTGCTCGATAGTCATCAATTATTTGGTGGAATCAACTTATTCGAATTAATAATGCATTCAAACATAAATCTGAATATCCTTCATAATTAATGAGGAGATGGTATTTGTGGGGTTTTCGACCAGTGATTTTTCAAAAAAGTACAGAGATGGAAAAAATTGTCGATAATCTGGTCTTTTTCATAAAGAAAAGTTCTTTATTTGAGAGAACGAGAACGTTTTCGTCTGCGTTGCGCAGACCTCATCAGTCGATTTGATTATAAATCAATCTTTCATCATTCTGCTATCAAATTAATGTGTATCCACAGTTCCTAAACAGACGATAAACAAACTATCAAAAACATAACAATAGCAAGAAAAAAACTGAGGAACATATGTTATCGTATAGTACGTATGTAAGAAAACAAACCTCCAAACTGTACAACTGATAGTGACAGGAAAAACTTAAATGATCATAGTAATAATCGTGTTAAACCATTCTTTCATGAGAGCATTTGTGGATTAGAGAAGATCAAAAAATTAAAAATGTGACGCAAGATTTCAAAGCCATATTTCTGCTCCAATCCACATATGAAACTGACATTTTTCGAAGACTATCTATAACCGAGAAAAAGTATACACGTCAAGAAACTCCCCAGTGGGAAATTGCCAAGACTCACCATTGGCGCAATATTGGACCAATCTTGGGGTGACTACGCCTAGCGCCTGGCCAAAATTGGCCGGTGGTAAATGTCCCAATGGGCCAATAAAGTGGTTGTGTTATATGGCAGAGAAATAACAGAAAAGTTGTGTCATTATAGAGCAGAAAAACAATATGGCGACGACGAGTAGTGGAAAAATTTGGATGTAGATAGCATAGAAGCTACATATGGAAAATTGCATAAAAGAGAAGAATACAAGCAAACGATGAAAAATTAATCGACGTTACAAGGATATGTGTAAAATTGAAAGGATAAGTCCAAAACCATCATATGAAAAGATGATAACAGTTGTGTTATAGATTATCCAAAACAGAAACATCTCTTATCAGATTAATGTACAGATTACTAATTTTCTGTGAGTCAGATCTGAAATTAATTGAGTTTTTATTTTTAAAAATGTGAAACATTTCTCTAAAAAGTAGTTTTTTGTAATTAAAATCGATGGCGATAATTTTTGTATTTCTAAAATCAAATTGGTGATCGAGAACATGTGAATGCTGTACAAGAGCAGTACCACGGTCATCATGAGTGCAATCATTTATATGTTCTTAAATCCGAACATGAAGGTATCGTTCAGACTGACCAACATAACAGTTATCGCAATGAGAACAATCAATCTTATAGATAATATGAGTTTTATTATCTCCCTTGACAACATCTTTAAGAATGCAAAAAACAATTAAAAATGTCTTTTTCAGATTGAAAAATCATCCTTCATAATTATTGGTAATGTTAACAAGAATTGCTCTTCAGCATAATACACATTTTATTATAGAATTGAAGATATTCATCTGCAATATTTGAAATTTTTAAACTTAATATCTTGGATACTCAGAAGTAGTATCCAAGCTATTATGAGTCTCAGAGTAACGGCTTTTGATTTAAGTACAGAAAACTTCCATTTAGCTGAACCACAATGCGACGTAAACATTCGTTTATCTGAACTCAGGAGAAATTCCCACCACTGTCCCCCTCCGCATGGGTGTTTTTAGAGGTGACTTCCAATTGGTTGCTACCGTCAGTAACTTCCTTCTAGGGGTAGAGGGAGCCGCTCGAGTTCAGCTAAACGAGCGTGGAAGCGTTCAGATAAATGGAAGTTCAGCTAAACGAGAGCTCAGCTGAACGGAAGGCTTCTGTATCTCAAACATTTAGAATGAGTATATGTACTAGATATTGGGACCTAATATCTGTGGATGTCGAATCTAAGTATCCAGATCTTTGTCCAATAATTTAATCACAGATATAGTAGGACTCGGTATCCAGATGTTTTCTGCTAGTATCCATTTCTTTCCGTATGCATGTTCAAAATAAAATGAAGGGAGATCATTTGTAAAAGAATAATCAGAAAGTTTATTACATTCCATGTCAAATGTTTCATGTCCAAAGTCGTACTTCTTGTGAATGAAGGCAAAAAGGAAGAAAATAGTACGAGGCCGTTTACAAAATCAGCGTGTAGAAACGTGCATATGCATACATGGATATATGTTCCAAACAAACGTTCACATATACACTGGAACCTCAAACTTAATCCAGCTTCGGGCTTGGGTATCGACGGCCTTGGAAAGAGTTCAAGGGATCTGAAACGTAAACAGTCAGGGCCGCATACACGCGAATAACTGTCGCCAACTGTAGCGCAGTTGCGAAAATCTATGCTAGGGTACTTCTGCTGACTTTCAATGCACGGCACTAGCGGAGAATGGAGTGAGGAGAGCGCCCCTCTCCAAACCCCCCGCACCGTCTCGTCCACGAGCCATCGTCGATCTCATTTCGAAGAAGGAGCGAGTTTGGGTGGATTCAGTTTGAGGTTGCAGTGTACGTTCAAAGAAAACTAAAGAGATGATTTATTTTAAAAAACTAGAAATTTCATCTAAAACCGCGTCAGATGATCTATGTTTGGAGTACTCCTTTCCATTATTTTCATGATGTGTCTAAGTCCTCTTTCACGCAACGTTAGCGCGTCGATCTTACTGTGTGAAAAATTAAATAAACAATAAAATGAGGTTATTAATATGATACGTGAATAAAATTTCCTAAAATTCAAATCATCAAGTATGCTAAATGTTAATTTCATCATATAATAAATTTTTTCTAAAGATTTCAAATACCGCATTCAATACACGGAAAAAATCTGTACAGGAGGAATTACAAAATTTGTTACGGCGTGGCGGATGCGAGTATAGTAAAAATCCGTAATAATTACAGACTTACGTTTTTTTTATTTCCTACAGAACTTCTTCTTTGAAGATCAAATATGATTCAGGGAGAATTCGTAAATGGGACATCAATTTTACCAACAGGATAAGCTCTAAAATCTACAAAACTGAAGTCCATTCAAAACAAATTGGAAGACTGGACATTTCACAGAACGCCTTTCACATCAGAAACACGGCAGAGTTCTGTGATTTCTACATATCGCGTAGTTTCCAACACAAAAAAAATGTCATCACATATAGTGGGACTTAGCATATTTTGTTCATAGTTGGTAATCAGAAGGCAGGGGCCGCGGGAGGTATTTTCAAGCGGGGGGGGGGCTGAACTGCCCACGGCAACGAAGAAGCAAGAAAAAAAAGTCATCGGACAAAATTATGCGCAGGAATACCTAAAAACTGGGGGGGGGCAGCCCCCCCCCGGGTTTTTGTTCAGGGGGGGGGCTTGAGCCCCCTCAGCCCCCCTGCTTCCGCGGTCCCTGTCAGAAGGAAGGAAGGAAGGCCGGAGAACACACGAGAGACAAATTCTTAACTATTGTAATATATAGCCTAACCTAAAATGAACGCAAAGCACTTCCCTATACAACGCAGATTATTGCACGCTGAGGATATTGGTCAAAACGGTCAAAACGGCGTCAGACATTTTTGTGATGTTTGTCACTCGAATATTGTATAATTACTAGGAGAGAGACTGGAAATAAAATTTTTCATTTTTCTGTTGTAAATGACGACAGAAAAATGATCAATTACAAACTAAAGTGTTTAAGGAGGATAATAAGTTTGGAAGTTTGCTGGAAAAAATAGAAGAAATCTTAGACTTTTATTCTGGCTTCAGAAGATACATTTATTACATGACTCTGGTTTTTGTTGGGAAATTTCAAAGATTTCAAAGCTTCTGATTGGTCAGCAATTAGTCAACCACATCCAGCTCGTCACGCAGTTTTTCAATTCAATTGTGTAATTTTATAATAATAATACTTCGACGAAGAAAATAAGATCATCTCGGTACACTTCGTTCAAAATATTTAAAATAATTTGAAATTTGTGATCAAATTAGAATTATTTCCAAACTTTCAAATATCTTTTCAACTTCCTCAAAGTTTTTTTTAGATTAATAAGTGTTCAATTATTACGTATCCATCAAAATGCAACAATTTGACTTGCAAATGAAAATTTTTCAAATAGAAAAAACAAAAATGTAACGTTCAATGCTTAGGTTTTCCGTTTTATTGTGAATATTTGATTGATAATTACTGTCTTTAAAAGAATATACAGGCATTTCTAAATATTAAGTTGTAATTTTTCTTTTAATTGGAAAATTTCAAAATGAATGGTTTAAAGATTGGATACTTTGGACTGGATAAATGTTCGAAATTTCATAAAAGGCTTCAAGTATGAATATATTATCTTGAAGTTATTTTCAAATTAAGAATATTTTGTGAAGTTTTAATCGGGTCTATTCAATTGTTCAACTAAAAAGACTTTCTAATAGAAGCAGTTTCATTTTTAACGGTTATATCTGAAGATTATGGAATTGTGAACTGATTCCGAATTGCCTTGTAAAATCAAATCTTAATAATTTTCAATTCTCAAAGTACAGTTCGATTTTAAAAGTGAATCATTAATTTACATTTACCGTTTATCAACTAACATTTTTTCAAAATTGTAAATCTTTGATTTCAAAGTCTTCTAATTTTTAATGGTTCTAGGCTTTGAACTGCATTTCAAATTCCCTAAATTCAAATCTACGCTTGAAAATTGAAACTCGAAACTGAAATTTGAAACTTCGAAACTGAACAATATCATGATTGGAGAAAATAAATTATTTAATTATTTGACAGAAAAGTTGAAGAAATGAACTCACTGTCATTTGCGGGTTTTTTTTCGGTCTTAAAAAATTCTCGAATATTTCCCGGTTTCTCGCATCAGCGGAAATCGTGAAAAAATTATGTTTTTGTTGGATGAAAGAAATTCTGGTGGTGATTTCTTGAGTCTCCCAACTGTATATGTCGTATCGCAACTGTTATCGCGACAGACACACGTGCAACGCGCTGCCGCATCCTTGTATTTCAAAACAGTAGAGTTTTAACCTTTACTGCACCAATTTTTAATATTAATTATCAGTTCTATAATTATGACTGAATAGTTCCAGATGATTCACAGAAAAGTTATTGCTAAATCATCAAATTTTCCTCATATCCGCCACTCCGTAACTAATTCTGTGATTCCTCCAGTAGAAACTTTTTCCGTGTACTCTCACTTTACTTGTTATGACAGCATTCCATCTGTGTAACACAATTGTTTTCCAGAATCTGAAAGCATGTAACTATGGGGAAGCCATTAGAAAGGTTATTATTAAATTTCACGTCATATGTTTCATATTCAAACTTCAAGGTACTCCTGATGAATAGAGAAAAAGTGCGAGCAAGACTGTACGAGGACACTACGGACTGTACGGCGATTAGATACAAGAAACATGCATATACATATATGAATATATGCTCTGAACATATACGCATATATGTTCGAATTTGAATGAAAAAGGATCATTCGTAAAAAATTATTAGAAAGGTTATCGAAATCCACGTCAAATATTCCATGTCCAAAGTATAACTTTTGATGAATAGAGACAAAACAGAAGGTATAAAGTATGATGACACCTACAAAACCAGCAAGTAAAAAGATGCACTCCCTTCTGGAACTGATGTATGTTTCAAATAAAATAAGATAAAATGAACTGTTTAGAAGAGAGTATAGAAGTTAGTTTCATTTCACTTCAAATAAGTCATATTACAACTAGTTATTGTTTATAGAGACAAAATGGTGCAGAAAAGTGGGAGAATACAAAACTAACAAAATTAAAAGATGCATGCATGTTCCGCATACTTCTCGCATTATATGTTCGAAACAAAGAAGAATATGATAATTTATGAAAAATCATCTGTAATATCACCAAATTGCACATAGAATGAGCTTTATTCAATGTATTTTCACGCATTTATACATAATAGTAGAGCTTTATTCAAAAAAAAATTTGAATAATAGAGACACAAGGGGATGAAGATCAGTCTGAGGGTACCTACAAAATCAGCGGTTTAAGACATACATTTACTTATTGCGCAGTAAAATCAGAGCAAAATAGAATATAGTAATAATTCATAAACGAAGATTGTCGAAGTTGACGAATTCTGCGTGAAATAAGACTTGTAACATGTATTTTCGGAGAATATATATACACAATGATAGAGGACCGTAAGAGGATACAAAAATAGCGATAGAAAACATGCACTCACTTCCCGCATGATATGTACAGAACAAAATGGAAGATAATAATTTATTCATAAACATTGTAATTCTATCAAATTTTGCATTATAAAAGCCCTTTTTAATGAGTTACTGATGAATGTAGACAACATGGTAGAAAACAGTAAGATAATTAAAAACTAGAGATGGAAAACATATGCATTCATTCTCGCATTATATGTTGGGAGAAAAATGAGATAGAATAATTTATAGAAGAGCGTTCAAAATGTAAGATTTCACACCAAATAAGCCATATTTTAGATATAGTTGAATGATAGTGTGAAAGAGAGTAAAGACAGACTCTGAGCTGTTTTTCTGATTAATAGAAACAAAATGATTTAAAAAAACAGTAAGAGTATATAAAACTAGAGGTCAACAACATGCACTCACTTTTCGCATTATATGTTAGAAACAAAATCGAATATTTAATTGTTTATAAAAATCATTTGATAGTTTATCGATTCCGAGACAAGTGAGCCCTGTTGGATTTTTTTCCCCATAAATAAAGATAAATTAAGAGGGAACAGTAAGCTGATACAGAACAAGCAATAAGAAACAAGTACATGCATTTTTTTCAAAATTTGACATTTTTTTGTCAAAAGTCATCCTATTTGAAAATTTGACTGTTTTGTTGAAAAACCATATTTTGTTAGAAATTAATCTAATTTTGGTCGAGAATTCAATTAATTTAATTTAAAATTAACGATTTGCATAAGAAATTTTCATGCAATTCATGTATTTCATTGAAAATTTACCTGTTTTCCTTAAAAAAAATGTCTTTTGGATTAAAAATGCAACTTAGCTGAGATTTGGAATAGTTTTTGAAAATTTGTTTTTGTGGTAGAAGATTATCTTACTGTTCAGAAATTTATCTTTTTCGTAAACAATTCAGCAATTGATGGTGACAAGCCACTCTTTTTGTTTGAAAATTCAACTGGTTCATCAAAAGCCTGTGCTTTTGATTGAGATGTGCAACTATTTGGTTGTAAAATTGATTTATTTTGATCGAGGTTTCATCGATGTTGATGAAAATTCGACCATTTGCTTAAATTTTTTTCATTACCATATTTAGAAATACTTCTTTTGTAAAAACTTCTCTTTTTTATTGAAAATCGAACAGTTCGGTTAGAAATGGATGTATTCTGTTGAAAATTTATATTTTAGGTAAAAGTTTAATCTGCTTTTTGAAAATTCTTTTTTTTTTGTTATAAATTAAAAAATCGTGAGTAGAAAGCCATCCTTTTTGTTTGAAAGTTCAACTGTTTCGTGAAAAAGTTATCTCTTGGTTGAAAATTGAACTATTCGATTGGAAATCCATAATTTTTGGAAATTCTTCTTTTTTTTGTAGCAAATTCTTCTTCTTGGTTAAAAATTCATCGTGTTGGGTAAAAAATCAGAGATTATTTGTAAAAAGTCATTCTTTTTGTTGGAAAACTCAACTAGTTGCTTAAAAGTTTGATTAATTTTTTTTTTTAAATGTATATTTTCTTGTTTTGTCGAAAATCAATTTTATTTGAAATTTATTGATTGGGAACTTATGTATTTGGTTGAAAATACTCCTTTCTTGTTAAAAGTAATCTTCCGGTGAAAAATTTGTCTTTCCGGCTTCAAAATTCGCCTAATTTGTTTGGTTCACTTTTTTGAGGTGCGAAATCATTTTTCCAGTTGCAAATTTAGCAATTCTATTTTTTGTTGTAAATTCATTACTCTAGTTATAAGATACGAAATCCACTTGAAAAGTAACCGCTTTTTATTGTTTTCTGCAGTATTTTTATGTCTGACTTAGAAATTCATCTTTTTGGGCTCGAAATTCCATTATGTTGTGGAAAATTCAATTCACTAATAGAAAATCAACTTTTTTGTTGAAAATTATTTTTTCTGGTTCGTGAATTCAATTGCTTTCAAATAAATTGGTATTTTCGGTTTGAATTTAACTACTTCTGATTTGAAATTTTTTTGTTTGAAATTCGTCTTTTTGGTTTAAACATTTATCCCTCCAACCAGAAATTTCATTTTTTTGTTGTGAAAATATAACTGTTTGTTTCAAAATTCATGTTTTGTGATAAATATGCAACCGTGTGGTTCAAAATTGTTTGTTTGGTAATGGATTGAACTTTACGTCAAAAATTCATATTTTCGGGTTAGAAATTGTACTGTTTCTCAGAAAATTTGTCGTTTTGACATAAAATTTCGACCGTTTCATGAGAATTAATCGTTTGAGGTTCAACTAACACTTTTGATGGAAATTCCTATTTTCGGGTTCAAATTTGATTTTTTATGTCGAAAATTTGTCTTCTTGGTATGTAAATTAATTCCTTTTAGGCAACATTTTCTCCTTTTTTGGTTGGAAATGCAACTGTTTGATGAAAAATAATCTGTCTTTGCCTTTCTGGGTTGAAAATTAAAGTATTTGCTTGAAAACTAACATTTGTAATGGATTTGAATATTTCAACCGTTTAATAAAAATCCATATTTTCAGTTTCAAAACTGATTTTTTATTTGGAAAATTTTTCTACTTGGTGTAACATATAAAAAATAATATATTTTGCCTAAGTATCCCACTATGTTGTTGACAATATAATCTTTTGTTTCAATTCGACTGAGTGTCGCCACTTTAATTAATTTCTTTTTATCATATTAAGCGTTCAACTCCAAATCGATTGAACCGGAATTCTTCATCCAAGCGAGATCTGAATTTTTTGTATCTGAAATCTAGATTGCGCTAATGCCGTAAACTAATGCGAGGAACTCGAATTTTTAGGATTCATTTTAATTTATGCAAAAAATCAATTATACGATTGTTCTGCAAATCATAAACTCAATAGTAAGTATTCAAAATGTTATTATTTATCCAACATAAAGTGTCAAAATTAAATAATTACTGTATAGAGTAAAAAAGCACTTTCTTTGTAAAAACTTTTTTTCCTCTAAGAAACTTTCTTTTTCTACTGTATCACGTGAATTTCAACACATTTCAAGCATAGATAAACCTAAAAGATATATTGAGCTAAGAATCTTTTCCAGAATATACAACAAATATGAGTCATAGACGATCAAATCTGAAATATCAAATCCGACCTAACTTTAAGGTTATACTTTTTTAGTGATAGAATATTTCATGCATAAATTGATATTATAAGAGTTTAGTTTTGCGACAATACAAATTTATTTACTACTTTAATTCACTTAAACTGCCATGATACATTTATATAAATTGTATTTTTAAAAAGATCAGTTTTGACAGTAAAGGTGTTTTTTTCACTGCATATGATGAAAATTCCGCCAAAAAGACTTTGTTCTCGATAAACACATTCTTGCATGGTAACTTATTGTTTAAAATCGCAAAAAAAGAAATCGTGAACTGATTTTCATCCACAAATTAGAATGCCTCTCGAAACTGTAACCAAGGATTATCTTTGATGCAACCCACTTACGCTAGTTCACATTTTGACCGCATTAAAATTACAGATGACGTCATGCAGTTTTGCGGTTCCCAATAAGCTCCCTGGTCCAAGCTTTGACCAGAGAGACATTTTTTCTCTGATTTTATGGTAAAAAATTTTTTCGAAATTTAGTGTGACATTGTTCCTGAGCAAAACTAATAATATGTTGATCAATATCCAGCGCGAGTTTTACATAACGTCATCTCATATAAGTTCGACTAAAAATAGGCCAAATCCACGCTTTGAACTGCAGAGTCGAAATGAGTGGTGAAATAACAGTCTATTTTTGTGGTTCCTAATGAACGTACTGATAGGAAGAAAGTTTTATAGCAAACGTCATTTTAATCGTTGCCGAAGTATTTCCGAGTCCAACATAAGCATTGCGTGTGCTTGATACTAATATTAAAGTGATAAGAATAAAAAAATTCAGCAGCAGGAATAGAATGCAAAATCCCAGATTGGTAGACTCTTGGCAAGATGAAATACGGGCAATGAACGTTCCCGACTTGTGTCTTAGGATTTAATAGAAGCTTCCTTAGTCACTTCATTCAAGTCTATTTTTTATATTTTTGACACGGAGAAAACTGGATATCAGCTGAAAGATATTACAATCTCAGAAATTCCGTTTCAGCGGTTAAAGTGCGAGTCTTTCAACTGATAATCGTTTAAACGATAAGCGAATCTACTTTAACGCATAGGAGAGACAGTTTAACGGATAAAGTGTGACGTACTTTCACCGTAAAACTATTTGGGAGCATCGGATCGTTCAAGGTTGCATTATGTGCGCAGGGCCGGAGGAACAGCTCACGCCCTAGTGGGGAAAAACCGGCAGAAAGTAAAATTGGGTTCCCCCAAGGGCTCCAGGGTCTACACGGGTAAAAAAGTATGAAGAACTTATTCTCGATTTCGAGTGGGGAATTTCCCACTCGCTGATTTTTTCGAGCGGGGGAAATCCCCACTCACACCACTTCTTTCGCCGGCCCTGTATGTGCGCATGCGTTGAAGAGCAAAACCATGCTTTTAAAATGCAATCCTTTCACAATTAAAGTGCCTAATCTTAGCGTCAATCTAAGAATCGTTTTACGGTAAAAGTGATCATCTTCTGAAGATGAAAATGCTCGACTCTATAGTTCAGACATCATTTCAGCGTTAAACTAGATCGTTTAAGAGTGAAAAGAATCTGCTTTTAAGGATCTTACTCTTACGTTTAGAGGACCGACTTTATCGTTGAAAGAAAATTTCTGAGAGTGTAGAAGTATCAGAAAATGTTTGGAGCACATATGATTTGGGATGCTTATCCTTCGAATCCGATATATTATCGAATAATAACAAAAAATATTAAGAGCTCATATCTCGAAGATGTTAAACGTAAATATCATATGTGTTCAATGTATACATCGCAGATATTACGGGCGAGTATCTGATATGTGAAAAATGTATATGTGTACTAGGTTGGTCCAAAGAAGGATGGGAACATTTTTTTTCTCGAATTTCCATGCAAAACGCCCGGAAATTTGTTTGAATCCACAAAAAAACGCATAAAAAGAATCCTCGAGGTGGCGCAAGCCCCATGAAGTTTAACACGTACTTCCTATACACGGAAAACTCCATATTGCTGTGACAGCACAAAAAGTGTATCGCTCTGACACATACGGTAGAGCTGCGACAGCGTCACGATGGCGTTGCTATGGCTACCTGCGTTGGTTAATTTTCGGAACCATTTTCAGGGTATCGCTATCGTAGCGAAGTGTGTCGCTCTGAGATGCTCTGAGAGCCCTACGTGTGAACTTTCGACCACGATACTCATTATATCGTGTTGACAACGACAAAGTAACCTTGCGACCACTCTGATATTGCTACCATAGCAATATGGAGTTTTCCGTGTAGGAAAAGAAGACGTTTTTGTAAATTTTATTCAGAAATCTCGATAGTAGATGAATCGAGTTTGAAATTCACCATTTCTTTTCACAATTAGTCACAGAATGCGAATAAAATATTACTTTTCAAATATCCCCCCATAAGTCGATTTGATAGGGTCCCAAAAAATCCCCATAAGTGAAAAAATGGGCTTTTCGAGTTTTTTGGCGCTTATTATGATCTTTTATGCGGGTTTTTAACGCAAATTGATTCAAATACATGAAAGACTACTTTATACTGATTATAAGATGTTTATTTCAATTGTTTAAACAATTTATCATATTTTTTAGCAACTTTCTCTTGGAAAAGGGTTAACTATCTTCTTCTAGATTAATACTACATAGTTGCGGTTTTTTCCTTGATTTTGAACTTTTTATCACTTTTCAATTAAATCAAAGTGATAAATAATTCATGCCGATAAAAGAATTGTTTAAACAATTAATTATTATTGCTAATAATATTTTCTTTGCTCAATGATAGAAACTTGCGGTTTTCTCTGAAAGTTTTAACTTTTTGCCCACTTTTCACTTAGAGTGAGTTATTATTTTATTTGATTTAACAAAAATTATTGTTTAAATAAAATTGTTCACGGCTATCTTCTCTTAGATTAGTGCTTTAAAGTCTCGGGTTTTTCCGAAATGTTTAACTTTGCTTTACCTTTTTACTTGTGAACAAATATATTTATTTACTATAGTAAATAAACATTAGAGAGAATCATATTTCAAATAGTATTGTATTGTTTTGAGTAAATTTTTTTTTCTTTTACCAAAGTTCAAAAAAAGTTCATTGAAAAAAAAGCTGAATTTATTCAGTGAAATTTGAATTTTTAATTTTCTACTAAAATTGTGGATATTCAATGCAAAAATTGAACTTTAAGAAAGTAGTTAAACTTCAATCAAAGAGTTGTATCTCCGACCTATAAATAGGAATTTTCAATCAAAAATATAATGGTTGATATTTCGAAAAAAAGAACAAATTTTATCTCAAATAAAACAAATCTAATTTAACCAACAATTAAATCAATCCTATCTAATCCAATCTAATTGAATTTCATTCAAATTCTATTCAGTGCAAAGTGATTCAGAAAAAAACCACAACTTTTTAGCACTTATCTAAGAGAAGAAAGCCATAAACAATAATAATTTGTTTCAACAATTTTTTTGTTAAATCGAATTAAATATTAACTCACTTCAAGAGAAAAGTGGGCAAAATGTTAAAAATTTCAGAAAAAACCCCCAAGTTTCTATCATTCATCGAAGAAAATATTATTAGCAATGATAGTAAATTGTTTAAGCAATTATTTTT
>WSXT02181681.1:0-21100 GCA_011762715.2 Neuroterus valhalla | reverse complement strand
CAATCCTTTCATCTTTAAAAGTTTTTCTCTTAAAATTTGAAGTTATTTTTACATTAAGAATCGCAACTATTTTTTACGTCAGAATCTTTGAAACTATGCTGTTTTTCTTACTTCTGTTTTAAAAGTACTGGCATATTTTTGGGAAATAAATACAAAGCAATTTTATAATTCCTCACTTTCGATACAGGTTTAGTGGATTTACAGAATTTGAATGAAAAATATATATTACTTCGACATGAGACCAGTGTTACTTATAAGCTACAAATGTTCGCAATCACGTCTGTTCAAAAGTTTCTTCATCCAAATATTCTGCTCTGATTCTTGACGGCTCTCCTCCTTACTCAAGTCGTCAAGAACAATTATCAATTATATTTCGATACGTCGACGTGGAAAAAGAGGATGTTCGGATTAAAGAAGGCTTTTTAGAATACGTGGTTGTATCTTCTCCAACCGGAGAAAATTAGACGGATGTTGCTACAAGCGAATTAGCAGAATTTAGTATTGATATTGCAGATTATCGTGGCCAAGGTTATGAAAATGGCTCTAGTATGATGGAAAAAATACCTGGTTTTCAAGCACGAATTCTGAAAGAAAATCGCGGTCATTTTACACTTCTTGTTCATTTCACAGCTTAAGTTTAATGTTAGTTGACAAGGTGGGAGGATCGGATAAACTGTTTTAAACCAGTACGATTTCAACTCAAAGGTATTGCCGAAGCTATATCTGAATGTGCTTTTTCAGAGTCACATCTTTTAAATAAATATATAATAAATAATATTTATAATAAATATATCTTTGAAACTTCAAACAAAGCGAATTCGGAAGGTTCGAATACAATTCGATTATAACAGCTCTGATGATCCTCTCAATACTGAATACTCACCCGAAAAAGTTTTCGAATTCGAGTTTTTCAACGTCATTCTCGATGAAGCTTCGACTGCTGTGTCCGCACGTTTTCAGCAATTTGAAGAATATGAAAATCTCTTCGGATTTCTTTATGAATAAAAAAACTTGAAAGAATCATCCGATGAAGATTCATTGCAGAACTGTGAAGATTTAGATATAGCGTTTCGCCATGGAAACCTCAGGGACCTGGATGGCGCTGAGCTTTTTTGCACAAAGTGTACACTCGTTTGATAAAACTTGTAATATATTTTCTGAAATAATCTCAGCATACAAATCGATCTTCTCAAATCTCATCAATCTCATAAAATAATCATTGTATGATGCATTTTCAAAGCACAGGAAACTGTCAAAAAGAACTCTCATCACTGATATTTTGATAAAAAATTTTTTAGTGATGGTTGTGTAATAAAACGATTTATATTGTCCGCAATAGGTTATTTGGTTCCCAACAATTTTGCCGATTGAATCGAAGATTAAATTAAACCTACAGCAATTTGATGCCATAACTATTAGTTATATATTATCTGCACTAACGCAATAGAAATTTTGTTGATATATCTTTCCTAGATTTAACTTCTACAAGTAATATCGGACTCGGAATCAGGAAATAGGTTTCAAGAGGAAAAGCCGTAAGGCCCATATTTACCTTCTCGCTCATGGTTAATGTGGGCCTACGGCTTTTCCTCTCAAACCCTATTTCCTGATTCCAATTCGTATATATCGATACAGACCCCAAAGGCCTCGCGGAAGTACGCTGCACAAGGCCTCGCGTTAGCTAACGCCGGCCCTGCCTGCAATAACATACATTGTGACAACGTGCCCCGGTAACAGGGCACGTTGTCACAACCGACTTTTCGTTATTTGTCGTTAAATAACAACAATAGAGCAACAATTACACTAAATTTGATATCATCACATTCAACCTGAATAATTACCCGAACTTCTGACATACTATAGAACCCTCGAGTATTAAAAGGAAAAAATCATTGGGCACAAATGTTACAAGATGTAATTACAACATCCAAAACTAGGTGTGAATTCGATTTCGGGTGAATTCTTCTTTATTTCTTTATGAAGAAATAATCAATAAATATTCCTTTTTCTCATTGAAGAAGTAAATATTATTAAAAAAATAGATTTAATGCATATTCCTTGAAATCCTTGTGTCTAATTCAAGATATTAGTGGAAAAAGGATCCCTCCGAACCAAAGGCGTACGTCAGGTGGGGCAGGGGTGGGCAGTTACCCACTTCTAAATGATTGCATCATTTGCCATAAAATGAAAAGAAAATCATAGAAAAAGTTTACCAACATTTCACTGGAGACCCACGACGTTTGGCATTACTTTCAATTTAGTGTGTACAGGTGTTGATGTTTTCTAAAAATATGATTAACCGTTTAACTACATTTAGTAAATTTTGCCCCCCCCCCCCTCCTCTAATAAAAATCCTGCGTACGCCCTTGCTTCCAACTGGCAGTCTTTGCAATAAATTAATTGAAAACTTCTCAAATTTGTATCCATTACAAAATTCCTTTATGTCCTCATGTCAGACGAAATGCCGACCTAGAGATGTCTTAAGTTCAAAAGAAGTTATGAAACGTGTTAGGGGCATTTTGCGTCCTTGGAACGTCGTTTGGCTTGAAATATAACAATTGCATAAATTTTCAAATCAATTTATGAACTTGTTTGTATATTTTTCTTCTTCGAATATAATAATTGAGATATTCAACAAAAGAACTACTAGGCTATGGAATATGAAACATAGTATTCAAGGAACTGTAAATATGACTTTTATCGGATATCTCTTTATTTTGAGATTTTACTATTTTTGTAAATGTAGAAAAGTGCACACACACACACAAACACACACACAAATCCTTACCTCATACTTCCTTATAAGTCCTTACCTCACCGTAAGACAGTATGAGAATATAACAACCCGGAGAGCACAAAAGTTATCCTGAACATTTGTGGAACATTCCAGTGGAAGATTCAGAGGAGCCCGAAAAATGTTCCATGAAGAATCCCAGAAGTACGTAACTGTCCGCGTATCATGGAAGGTTCCCAAGGAAGGTTCGTCGCATGTTCGTGGCTTGTTCATAAAAAAACTTAATTAAATTAAATCAATTTCTGTAATGCAATTCATTTCATTCCACTTTCGTGCTGTCCGGGAGAATATCTTGTCGAAATGAATTTTAAATTATTGATCAAATAAAAAGAATTTTTATTCATTATGAAAAATGAAAGTTCTTGCTACCCTTACTGCATGTTATCTTCCTCCTCTTTATTAGGCCGAAAGAAATTCTAGAGAAAAATTATTCGGGAATGGGTGCTCCACGTCTTTCCACAGACCCCAATTCTCCAGAGCCTAGAGAAAAGAACACTAAGAAATTTGATGCAGTTTTGGGAAATGTTATAATTTTAATGGTATCATATGATATGGGATGGAGCTAGCGCGATAACGGGAGAAGCTACAAAAGCCTTAATGGCTACGGCACGATAATTGGCTTCCTAAGTGGAAAGGTTTCAGACTTCGCAAGACGCAATCGTAAATGTAAGAAATGTGATGAGGGATACAGAAGATAGAGTCATGATTGTCGCAAGAATTTGAGCGGAAGTGCCAAAACGATGAAACTGGATGTAGGTGCAGCTTTAGTCAACAGCATAACTATTCTCGAAGGAGTTGGTTTCAATGTTCAAGTGTTTATTAGAGATGAAGATAGTTCTACTACCGCTACTGTGCGTCAAGGAAATCCAGAAACAGCGTTCGAAGTGTCAGATGAAAACCACCTGAAAAATAATGTATAGAAATATTCGTATGAACTGCAGAGCAGTTTCAAAGAAATAAGGATAAAAGAAACAATACCTGATTATAAAAATTTTTTCATATATGCTGTATCACAAAATCACGGGAGAGGTATTCGCTTGACTAATACGCTAGGAACTGACCATAGATGGAACATCCGGTTTTCCACAGTAAATTAACTGAAATATTTTCCAATTTCGTCAATAATGCATCCAGATTTGCAGTCGCTGCTTCAAGTCAACCAAATGAATGCTTTGATACTTGAATTGCACAGAAAGACCCTGAAAATCACTGTTATAGTGTTAGTGAATCGGTAGATTATCGACTAGCTAGTGCAGTATGCACGAAGAATGGAGGAGGAACTCATATTTTGAAGACTCACAAGACATTGTTTTTATCACCTGGCACGCATACTAAACGTTTCGCTGCAAACATTGGTAGAACTAGAAAACTGAGGGCAATCAAATCAAAATCACCACCCACTAAAAGGCGTACTTATCTATTAATTCAAATGAAAGAAGTAAAATTTAAGTCCGCCGAAAATCCGAAGGAATTGATCATAGATCTAACTGCGGCAGAGATACGACTACAGAAACTCCTTATTACATGGATCCACAACTCCTGGCTAGTAAGTTTCCGAGTTTTAGGTTTTACTAAAAATGCTGAGATCCTCCAAATCGCTGCGAAGTGGAAGAAACACACATTCAACGTATATTAGAACTCTTCTGGACCTATCGATTCTCGTGCGTGTGAAGTTACCAGATTAAAAATATTACTGGAGAACTATATTTGTATAGCAAACGAGTTCCAGCATTTCCTCCTCTTGATGCTTTGCGGTCATTTCGAAAGTTTTTAAGCTTCCCAGAAAATCCATGCATTCTTTTAGCCCATAATGCGTCATTTGATAGATCTCATTTACTTTGTTTGATTATAAAGAATAATATGATGGAGAACTTCGAAGATGTTGTTGGGTTTTCAGATACTCTGGTCATATTTAGAAATCCTTTTCCTGAAAGAACGAACTAGATAAAACATTCAAAATACAAGCATTGGCTCAAGATCTGTTGAAAATATAACAGATGATCAATTTCACAATGCTTCATATGATGTTAAAAATCCAGAAAAACGAACTACTGTTATTATAAAGAAGAAAATTTGATGTTAAGTCTGTGAAACTCATAAACAGTTGGTGTCAACAAAATTAACATTACGAACTTAACAAGTTCTAAAAGGAGTTGCATCAAGAGATATATTGTAGAAGATTGCTGACGAAGGGATCGACTTTAAATTAGTCAAAAAAGTTTTTGTAGAAAACGGTGAAAACTGAGTTGCTGGTTTATTATCAGAGGAAATTATTCAAAAAAAAGGCACGCGTTACCAAAGCACAGAAGGTCATCGACAATATAATTAAGTATTTTCAAGCCAAAAAATAATACTTTTTTGAAGTATGCAATATAGCATAGTTAATAAATAATGTCGTGAAGTTTTTAATATTAGAACTCGTTCTTGTTGCTAAAGAAATTTTTATGTTCTATTTATTCTTCTCTAAGCACAGCTCATAATGCTTGTACTCACAATCAGCTATGAAATACTGAGTGACAGTGTTGCCACATTGGCACTGCTTACCCTCACCATGTGCCACGCCAGGGCAGGAACATTATTCTTTACAACATTATATCTTTCATACTAAACGGTCAATAATTTTTATTTTTGAACATAAAATCCGCACACTATTTTCCTTCATAACTGTATTTCTTAAGCTCAATGGTAAGCTTTGTTTCCATACTAGACTTTACAAATGTTTGGAATACGGTTGTAATTTCAATCGTTCAAAATTTTACTTCTCAAACGTTTCTTTTGGCAATATTCATGATGCCACGACTTTAATTGAACATAGCTATGCTAAAACATTGTAAATTACGGAAGAAATTACCTAGTGTGTTACTAGATTTGTAACAAAAATATCTGCATGAAGACGATAAAATAAAATTGAAAATTCCTAATTTGGTATATTTGCAGACACAGAGTTAAACCAGATGGAAGAACACAATCTTCTTCCCCGAAAAAATCAGCTGGAAGGAAAATATATAAAATCTGAAATATTCTCTGAAAATAATCCCGAGGCCGGAACTTCCATTGACTACGAAATTGACAAAAAGTTGGATATCAATGGAGAAATCATTCAAGGTATGAACTGGTTTTTAACTAGAAATATTGCACGAGAAATAGTGAATGAAAATTGGAAAATAAATTATGGAAAATTTTCAGGTAATGAGATACACCAGAGCAGAGAGCATAATCTACGTCCTGAAAAAAATGAATTGGACGAAGAAATTCAAATTACCCAAATTTCTTCTACCAATGATTCTGCTGCTAAGACTTTAATTAAATACGAAGTTGACGAGACATTGGATATTAAGGGAGAAATCGATCAAGGAATTCCTTCTGCCGATTATTCTAGTGCAAAACCTCTAATGCGATATGAAACATTGTATATCAAGGAAGAAACAATTCAAAGTATAACTGGATTTGTGACTTTAATATCTCTGAAAAAACTATAAAATTGAAAATTGCATAATATATTTTGGTACATTTCCAGATCAAGAGAATACAGATGAACAAAGTAATGAAAACTGTGAGTCAAAATCGTGTATCGTCTCTAGAGGAGGTGCTCATAATCTGATTGATGTCGCCGAACCAGGTGAACACATAGAGCAAAAAATTCAGAAATTGGGGCGTCAAGCAGATAAGAAGGGTAGCTTCTCAAAATGCATCAATTTACGCTATTTACTGTCATCGAAATCAAGGCACTTAAAGAGGCATCATTACAACAAGTGTTCTTGTCCTATTAGTCGTTCAGATATTCTAAATGATCATATATGTTCAGAACAAGCAGCTGTCGAACCACAATTCATTTGCGATTTTTGCGGCTATAAAACGAAAAGGAAGTATCACTTGTCAGAACACATTATTGCACGCCACTTACAGGCACCGGAAACAAGGCATTATTGCGACAAATGTGCTTGTAGTTACAGTCGTTTGAGTACTTTGTATGCTCATAAACGTGTAAAACATGGGGCAGTCAAACCACAATTTACTTGCGATCTTTGTAGATATGAAACCAAGAGGAAAGGTGACTTAACAAAACATATGATTTCACGCCACATTCCGAAAACAAAAATAGAGCACTTGACGAGGCATTATTGCGACCAATGTTCTTGCAGTTACACTCATTCGAGACATCTAAATGCTCATAAACGTGTAGAACATGAAGCAGTCCGACCACAATTTATGTGCGATATTTGTGGATATAAAGCAAATTGGAAAAGTAACTTATCACAACACATTATTTCACAGCACTTACAAAGAACGAAAACGAGGCATTGTTGCGACAAATGTCCTCAAAGTTACTCTTGGTTATCTGATTTGAATAGGCATAAACGTTTGAAACACGCTGAAGTGAAACTTCAATATACCTGCGATATTTGCGGACATAAGACGAATAGTAAGAGAAATTTGTCACTACATTTTAGTTCACGTCACTCGACGAAACATTATTGCGACAAATGTTCTAGTAGTTACTCTCAGTTATATACTTTGGATACTCATAAACGTTTGAAACATCCTATAGTCAAACCATAACATATTCGCGAGAAATTTTCAATATGTTTCACAGTACTGCAGCTGTAGGCTTGGAAATAAAAATGTAAAAATCTATCTGAGTCAGCATCTTAGTAATCCATCAGTTTTTTACATTGCACATACATTAATTGTAAAAACTTCCTACGTCTGTCATTTTACCATGTTAGTTTAACTTTGCTTGCTTTTTTCCAGCGAAAACATTGATTATAGATCAAATCATTGAAGAATGCTTGCTTTGTCGTTGATCTTAGGTAATTTTTTATCAGTTTCAATTTAGAAAACGATCTTTCAGCAGATGCAACTGTTATTGGTCTTGTTAAAAATATTCTCTTTGCAATGATTGTATTTGGAAAACTGCTCCCGAATTCTCGCAGATTTTCGTGAATGTCAACGACTGCATTGAAATCATCAGTGATAAATTATTTGTGAATCTTTAACTCAATAAACAATTGTTTCCCATCCAGATCTTTTTCTCCTTCTACATTCAAACTTGCTTCTAAATCAGGACATTGCTCCATTATCTGTTCATCAGGCAGTTGCTGTAGCAATTTTGGAAAGTACAAAAACCAAATAGATTGTCAAAACTTCTTAACTGTTCAAATCTCACTGAAATTGTTGTCTTTGCCTGATCTATCACGATGTTGAAGAATTCAATTTCTAAAACTTTCTCAACTGTTTTGGATTGTGAAGTGGTTCATCGTTAGATTCATAATTGTTGAGGTTTTACACAATAAAAAACCACAGTTCAAACAAAAACACACCTTTTATCAATAGTACTTAGAAAATAAGACTCACTGGGATAGAAGTGAGAATGGAAATTACAATCAGTGCTGTTATTTAAGACGCTCTAGTGCGACCGACCGACTGACTTGCCGATTACATCAAAACTCATTAGGAGCCCGTTAGTCCCCACTCTCGCTAGAAGAATATTCAATGATAAATATATAGATAATCACTCGCAGAGTTTTCCTAAGTAAAATATATTTCAAATAATCGCAGACTTTAACAAGAATCAAACTTTTTTTGGACTTTCCGAACTCGTTTAGGCTCTTCTGCGAACATCGGATTGTCCACGATGGTTTCGACGATCTCTTATGCTTTTGATACTGCTATTTCAAATTCATTTGCTCGATATTCATAAAAAAAAAAGTGACAAGGCCTTGGAACCCCAGAATGGCTACTCTCAAATGCATAGTCTTTGATTGTAAAGTTTTACTAACATCATTGACGACGTCTAAAACGTCATTCCAAACAATCAAACAAACGATGAATTTATTCTTATGAATTTTTTTGCTAGAGATTGAGCTGCAACTTTTTTAGCTTTATCGTCCCCGAAGTCTGCATATTCTTTCAATGCTGCCTGTACTTCTTGTAACTGAAACCTTACTGGTTTCACACTTTCTGATCGACTCTCTCATCTTTTAGATGACCAATTCTTAACAAAAATTTAAACGTACTTTTGCGAAATTGCCCATCTTTTTGTTGATGCTGCGAAAGTGGCGTACGAACCACAGTGGTACGACTCCCATGTATTTTTTTTTGACCACGTATTTGCTGCGCCAACAGAGCCATCTTAAGTTGGACTCCATGAACTAAGAGCTATGTGACGTAATGTAAAGCTTAATTTCTAACCTCAAGGTTTGTTGACGTTGCTTGTGATTGCTTGTTGTTGTTTTTGCCGTTGCAACTATAAGCCTGTTATAAATATTATATTAGCAAAATAGTGCTCTAGTGGTTCATAAGTTGAACAAGAAGTGAGAAAATGCACGCGTGAGTATGTAATAATTTTATAATAACAAATCATATTTCTATGTTGATGGTAGAATTGGCAATTGGTACTATTGCAGTTTTCCTAAAATATTTTGAAATGATTCTGATACTTTGAAAACACATACAGACGGGAAAATTCTGGTAACCTCGCTTTCAGGGCAGTTGAATTTTAGGCATTTCTTCTAAAATTTGACAATCAAATATCTCCTGAAAATCTGAAGTTGGCTTTTTACATAAAACGATAAGACTATGCTTATGATTTTGCAATGTTTCGAATTCAATAGTTTCAGGTTAAGTATTCGAGAATGCAAATCTACCATTTTTTTTCAGCTAAATAATTTTAATCCGGGAGAGTTTTTAATTGAATATTTTTGAAACGAGAGAGTTCAAAAATGAATGATTCCGCAGAATATCAATATCTAATTTTAAAATTGAACATTTTTGAAGAGAGTATAATTTGAAAATGATAGGAATATTAATGATGTAATTTCCGATTCAAAGCAAATTTCCAATTCCAATTGTAATGTAATTTAATTTATTCTCTTCTTTTGAATGAGGTTATACAATCTTGAACGTTCTCGAAAAAATTTTTTTCTCGAAATGTTATGATTCAGAGGTACATTTAGAAATGTTTATATTTGCCATATACTAATCAAAACTTATTCAATTTCAGATTCAAAGACTTTGACTGCGTAAATAATGTCTATTTTCAAACTTAGAAATGAAAATTCTGATAGATTTGAAAACCTCTCCATTCGGGATTTCCAATATAAAATTATTCAATTGTGAACGATTTTCATTCGGGAATCCATTCTCCCAATTTGAAATTGTTGTTTTTTATGAAATTTTGGTGTGCAATTTTTGAATATTGAAAGATAATGATTTAAAATTATTCAATACTCCATTTTCGTTTGAAAATAATTATTTTTTGATTGCGAAATTCGAGTATTTTTTTGAAACATTGTATTTTTTCTTGGAAAATTATTCTTTCTATTTGAAAATTAATCTTCTTGTTTAAATATTCACATTCATACTTGAAAATTGAAGTGCTCTAGTTAAAGATTTATCTTTTTAGTTGAAACTTCATCTTCTTGTTCGAAAATTTGACTGAGTATTCTTTTTAAAATTTATTTATTTTGCAATGTTTGATCTGTTGTATGAAAGGATTTATTTCTAAATGTTTGAGTTTAAAGTTTCGACGAGTGACACATTCATTAGATTAGTAATAACTTTTTCGATAAAATCAGATATAATCAAAAAGTATTCTAAATTATCATTATAATTAATCCTTTTTTTCCGACATTGCTTTTCATGTCAAGGATGAAAAAATTTGTAACAGTTCTTCGAAATGTTTTCCTCCTCTTACAATATTATTTAATCATTTTCATTAAACTTATGAAGATTTGTTTTTCTCGCTTTTATTGATAAATCTTCATAGATTTATTAAAAATAATTGAATAATATTGTAAGAGAAGGAAAACAATTCGAAGAACTGTTTCAAATTTTCGCGGGCAAGGAATGTTTCCTAGAGTCCAACCTAAGATGGCTCTGTTGGCGGAGCAAGTAAGTGGTAAAAAAAAAATACATGGGAGTCGTACCACTGTGGTACGAACATGTAAGTCAATAGAGGTTATGATAGCTTCATCTACGATTGTTAACTTCCTATCGATACTTCATAAGTATCGAAGTTTTTGAAGAAACGATAATTTTGAAATAGAGGTATTTCGAAAGTGTTCTCTTTTCCATTGCACATTTTAAAATATTTTCGTTTCTTAGAATTGAATTTACAACATTCTTATTTGAATAAGATTTTGTTAGAAAAATTTTAAATGGCCCTGCGAAAGGCCCCTTCCTGCGCGAGGCCTCGTGCACCGCATGGGTTTGCCGGCCTTAACGCCGGCCCTGACTGAAGGTTTTACAATAGAACAGCTATAGAGTTCCACAAGAAAAAAAATCGCATATTTTGGCAACTTTTATACCTCTGTGGAATATAACTATCGCGAAGATTTCATCGTGTCTGACGTTGGATGCGGATATTTTCCTCAGGAACTTCTGGTTATTTAACTATAAAAATTACAGGAAAGGTGGATGGCGGAAAAAAGTGCGATTTTTTTTTTGTTTCCTCAGAGAAAAACACTTCTTCCCCGTAACCAAGGTGTTATTCTATACCGAACTACATATTATTGAACAGAATTTCTGACCTTGAATGGTTGAATCGGTTTATTAGGAAGAAAGGCATGGTAATTGCCAAAAACAAGTGCAAACAACTTCAATGTACAATATCCCCGACATTTTTTTAATATTTAAGAATATTTTGTATTAGAAATAAGAATATTTTTCTACTAGAAAAAGGGACAGTACATTAAGTTACACTTCGATCCCTTTGTAAAACAATAATTTGTTGAGTGCGCCTGCTAGTATTCCTTAAGTCAGAGATTTTCCCCGTAGTAGGCAATGCAGTCAATGCAGCGAAAATAAATGAAGGGTGGGAATTCGAAAACGTATAAGTGCCATTTCAAGGAGGGGCATTTTTGTTTTTGAATAGGTGGAAAGTTGACCCTTCTTGAAATGGCTCTTATACGTTTTTGAATTTCCACCCTTCAAATGCAAACTTCACACTACTAACGCAATAAAGAAACGAACTTTATTACACATAAATATACATTCTCAGTACACTGTTGTCAAAAATCGCCACGCTCAAGTGCTGGCTAAACTTGCTGCAACGCACAACGCACGTATGCTCCTGTGTAATGCATGTAAGTCAAAGGAAAAATCAAGAGTTACTGTACACGAGCGTCGCCGTTTTCCCCGTTATTAACGCGCCTAAGAAGTTTTATTTAAAAGAGTCGATTACATCAAAATTTGACCAAAATTGATTTCAATATTCATGTTCAATAAATCTGGTCTAAATTTCAATTCATATAAACTTAGGTTAGGTAGCCTCTGCGATTGGCCTTTCCGTTGCTCTAAAGCCTTGTGATTCATTTTTTTGACATATTTTTCAATTAAGAGCTTTTCAGTTCAGCTACTACAAAACAAAACATGTTCTTATCAATCTTATATGCAAAATACCTTGTATTAAACATTGTACGTAGAATAAAAACGTACCTAATATGCGCGGCTCGCTTTGCTTGCACGTTTTAGCGTCTTTCTGATCTTGCGCTCCGCGCTGAATAACGTATTAGACTCGCGCACGCGCTAGGGCATTTCAAACCTCGCGCTTTACGCTTACACATACAACCTTCCTCTCAGATTGATATTTTTTTTTTGGTATATCTGAATAACTATGCAGTTTCGAGATAAAAATAAGCAAAACCATCTCTTTGGGATCAGAGTTCATCTATGCATCATAATATTTTGAATGAACTACGTGATTAAGTGTAGGCAAAGATTACGTTTGTCAGAGTCCTGTAGGCTTTGAGGTACACATTCTCATCGTAATACTCGCGCTCGATTTCTGGCTCACATTTTCTTTCACCGAATTTTTCAAAGGTTGAAATCAAAATCACGAATCCTACCAACAAATGATTGAGTGACAATTTTTAGGTCTTTTAGGAAGCTTTAGTTCACTAATAAGTCATTCTTTCATACTTTGCGTTTTCAGGTGGAAAATTTGATTTTCCGTTTATTTCATACAATTTTTCACGGTTAGAACTAGAATCACGAGTCGTTTAAAAAATAATTTCGACATAATTCGGAGGATGACAAAGGCATCCTCCTTTTTGGAACCCTCAACAAGTGTACCGAAGACATTTTTCATCCGCTCATTTTTTGGGAGTTATCATGTCTACGGGCGGACATACAGACCAACAAACAGGCACCATTGCCAAAACCTGATTTTTGGATTCAGAGAGTTTTGAAACGTGGAATCCCGTTGGCAAATTGACATGTGAGATTGCGGACAATTCTGATACTTCCTCAAACATGAATTATGAGAATATAAACAAAATTTGTAAACGTGCACCCTTTGCCGAATGCTTTATTGGATTAAAAATCGGAAGTTGCATGCATGGAAGAAACTCAAATTACTTAGAACACAAAAGAAATAACTTCTAGCATAATAAATGAATAAAATTGTTTTTTTTTTAAGGATTTAATTAAATTTAATGTTTTAGTGTATATTTTCATTATTTGTTAATTTTTTTTATTTTTAATTGAATATTCCAAAATTATCAACTAATTAATTGACGAGAAATCTGGATATTCAGAAAACGATATTAAAAGTATAGATGTTAGCACATTACATCTAGATATCGACGGACAACATCTTTTTTTCTCTTCTAAATATAAAAGATATTGCTGGCTAATATCACATGGTTTTAGAGTCATTAAAATCTGAGATGTTAAATTTTACAATCCAAGATATTATATGATCTGAGATGCTATTACTTAGCATTTGAGATATTATCGGATAATAACAGAAAATATTAAAAGGTTCATGTAACCGAAATTGTTGAATGTGAATGTCTGATATCTTCAACGTCTATATCGGATATATTACGGGCGAGTATCTGATATGTTAGAAATGTATGTGGGCTCTTCACTAGTGCAGCGTCCGTGCGTGTCACGTATGGTCTTCTTGGCGTTGTTGATTTCTGACGCCTTTGCATGGTTTTGTATACAAATTACATTACTGCTGAGCTAATTTGCGAATTGAAGCGTGAAAAGTGTGTAAAGTTTCTAAAACGTGATCGTCCTGGTACAGTGTTTCAGTCAGTATAGATTTTCCATATTGCATGACTGCATAATTCAAAGTATATGGAAACTAACCTCTCAATAAGAAAATCAAAAATTTGCAACGGGATTTTACAAAATGAAATTGTTCCTGCGACAGGTTTCTCAACTCGTTCCTTAATACGGATGTAAGCAGATTATTCAAACATTGGGAATTCGATGACTTCAGAATAAAAAGATTCGAAGATAGGTTCCACCAGTCTCTGTTTTAATAGTTAGTATTAGCGAATTTGGAGCTTTGGTATAGAATAAACCACAAGAATGCACTTCCAGGTATCAGGTAAGGAGGATCGTAGTAAAAAGTTTTAGCAATTAGATATTCCTCAGAAGCCTTTTCTGTACTCCTTTTTTATTTCTCATTTTGCAACATGAATAAAAAGATTTCTATGCCGAACAAAGCCCTTCGGAGTTCACAAAAAAAAAACCTCAAATGAATTGCAAAATCTAGTAGAACTTTTTATAGTCATACATCTCTTTATCGTCCAATATTGTCTCCATTCAAGTATTATCAACCGGAAAAATAGAAAATTATGATATAAAAATCAAAACAATATTTTTTACCACAACCATCTGTATACAAATTAATCCTTCCAATGTGAAGTGGCCAATGCTATGTTCACAAAAACTAATAACCCCATTCCTAATAAAAAAATCGTAAATGATCGTTGTCTTTCGTGGTTCCTTTGTGGTATTCAAGAGTATCTAAAAAAATTTTATTGCCGCTTGGTACTGAAAGGGGTGTAATAAGTGAGAATTTATTTTACTTTCATTTAACTTCCTCTGAAACCACACAGAAAATATGTTTTTAACCCTTCGTTGCAAAATGAGTTTATAAATCCCAAGGAAGAATAATTCAAAGTAAAAGAATTAAGCGTTATTAAGAATAGAATAATGTTCACTCTTTGTTTGAAATCTCAACTTCTTCATTTGTACAACTTTCTTGTAATTTTGACTTTAATATATTTTCATATAAGCGAAGTGATTCCCATAATTTATATTCTATTCTATTATATTCTAGGTGACGAAATCGGCGAATCTTGCAATTTCATTGATTTCCATTGGAAAAAGAAATTCTCCATCCGACTTGGATAATACAAGTGACAATGAATAATACAATGTGTTGTAATCTTTCATTCCTTTGTGCAGATTTATTTAATGTACAGTAGATCTTATTACTCTTCGATCCAAGCTTTCTTCAAAACAGGAAATCACACTCTAACAGAGATGTTTGTCCTGCACGTTCTTGTAGGTAAACAATAAGAGTGGACAAATATTTCTGGAAATTTATACTCATATTAAGCATAATTTTCTCTTTTAAACTTTTTTTCTGCATATACCTGTAGCATATATCTACATTCTCACATTTGTCTCTGAATTGATGAAAAATTTTTTAATCAACAGGATAGAACACACGTTAACGAGGAACTCAAGCGACGAAATACATTGTTCTGAACTGTAGGCACTCTACAACAACTTATTACAGTTGCTGGAAAAAACTTAGATCCAAGGCAAACCAAAATGGATAAATAACCCCAAATTGTTCATTCCTTTTTCTCGGAGTGTTGATGAAAAATTATGACTTAATACATTTCTCTTGGGTTACGTATATAATTCATTTAATTTTTCTCATTTTTTCCACTGTTCCATACTACTGTATATAGATAAATTATATATATTAAAAAACACAAGGGCACAAGCAACATGAGATTTAATTTTCGTTTGGAATAAAGATTATTACATATAATGTACAAAAACTTTGAAATCTATTTACTTCGTTATAATTTGTGTACGTAAAATTGTCTCTATAAATCTACCTCAGTTACTTTGATGCATCAAATTCATTTTGACTCGAATTAATTAATTCAGGTAAACTGGTCGATTATTATCTATTCTCTGGTAAAATTGCCTTATTTAATTGAATAATGCATTCAGAAATAAATCTGAGTATTCCACATTATCATTGGTCAATCAAACATTAGAGTTTTGAACCAAACGAGAAGAATATCGAAACCAATGATGAAATCCATCTTTTTTCCTTGAAAGTAATTTCTTTTCTATTGAAAATTTCGCTGATGTATTTTCGATTTTGAATTTATCTATTTTGGTTTGAAGATTTACTATTTAATGGAACATTGAACTACTTTGTTGGCATTTCTTTTAGAAGATTCATAATTTTAGTTAAAAATTCTACTATTCTATTGCAAATTAGATTATTTTGTTGGGAATTCATGTTTATTGGTGAAAAGATGTGACGGTTTCTTGAGCATTCGTCTTTTTGGACAGTAAATATTACCTTCTGGTTCCAAATTTAACTGTCTTCTGAAAAAGTCATCTTATTGGATTGAAAATTTAACTTTTTGGTTTGAAATTCCATACTGTTTTTGGTTGAAGTTCAACCTTTTTCGTTCAAGAATTATAACCGATTTCTTGAAAAAATCAACTATTCGATTAGAAATCAACTGCTACTTTTCTTGTTAGAAAGTCATGTTTTGCTTCCAAAATTCAACTATTTAGTTGCAGATAATCTTTTTCTCAAGCAACGGTAGAGAACAGAGAATTTTTAAAAAAAATTATAATTATGAGTACTAGGTTCTTTCAACCTTCTTCTAAATCGAATTTGGGAATATTTCCCATGAGTCCAGTTGCGTGTTAGAAATTCTGCTTTTCAAGTCAAATAAAAATCATCTACGGAAATTCCTTATTTTGAAGTTGAAATCATAATTCTTAGGGGGATTCCATAAACCATGTGCCCGATTTTCGCCATTTTTTGACCTCTCCCTCCCCCCATGTGTACCAGCGTGTCCTTTCGTCGACCCCCTCCCACTAAAGAAGCCACGTGACTTATGGAAGGCCCCTAATGAAGATTACCTATATCTGAAAATCTAACTTATTTCTCGACGTAAATTTACTGATTGTGAGTAAAAATTGTAGTTCTTCATGGAAATTCTCCTTTCCAAAGTCCAAATAATATTTTTCTAGGGAAATTCCTTGTTCAAAGTGAAACATACTTTTCTTCACAAGAATTTCCCGCTCCAAGTCAGAACAATATTTATATCCAGGAAAATTTTCATTTGTAAGAAACAGAATTCTTAATCCAAACGATTTCTAATTTGTTAAAAGGAACTTTCAATATCTGATAATATTAATAATAACTCGTCGCCGGAACTCCCTGTCCCAGTTGTCAAGATTATGTTTCTTAAATAAGTTATTAATAATTCTTTAAGCGAATTTATCTTACATATGGGTCATCCCACTGACTTTTGTATGAAACGTGTTGCGAGAATATTTTCAAAGAATATCATTTTTCTTTCACATATAGTATATAATGGGTATTTTAGAGTTGATTCAGCAACATATATGTAATTATTTCATTACCCATCTACACCTATCAAATATTTGAAAATCATGAATAAACCTATTATTATTTCCATTTATCATTATTGATAGTCAATAATTGAAATGATTTATTTTACTTAATAATATATACATATAATTGATCTGGAAACCGTCAGAACGAAGCAAGGAGTGAGACATCGAAGAGAATAAACTATTTGGCAAGGCTAAGAAAGAATATCCTTTCCAAACCTTTTCATTTTCCCGCTAGGGATCAAATTTAATTACCCAGGGATAATTTACGAAATCAGGCATGTCGACGATTCCTGTACATAATCCTATGAGTTATTGGCCATCAACTTCAATGCTATTATCCTCTATATGGAAAAGTGGAAATTATGAAATATACGAGTATCAATTTTCATCGTTGAAAGAATAATACATATTCAGATTGAAAATAATCAACAATAAATCCAAATCGGTCTTATCATATATAATGTGAACATCCTTCGTCATGGCATCTCGCCATTCTCACATAAAAATGGATATAAATAAGTGAGCTTATCTTGATTTCAGAAGAACGCATGAAATTTGAATTTCGCGGTTATAAGGGTTATAGATCCTCTTTTGAAGCAAGAGGTAGCGCTGAAAATCGTATGCGCGAGAATACATTAGACTGATACTATTGCAGCTCCAACTCTCTTCATACTCTCTGAGAACGACGAGAGGATTCACTCACACTTGGTCGATAGTCTCGGCTCTCGCAGTGAGTTGCAGTGAGCACGCGTCCGAATGTCTAAACGTGGCGTCCCTGCCGCCATTTAGTGTTTGTGATACATTTTGGTAAGTAAAGTGTAGTGCTTCTTGGTCTAATTCGTTCAAAAATATAATGAAGTTTGAACCAAATTTTTTTTTCAAAGTCGTTTATCGAAGCAATAGATTTGTTCAATCTGTTACGCCCATCTTTCCTCCGAAGGGACGCGTCTCTCCCAGGGCCTGAATGGTTGTGACAGAGTGCGATTCATCTTTCCTGTGTTCGATGTAACGATAAACACGGACCCTGGATTCAGCAATGCATAAATATTTGGCATTTCGGGGAACAAATCTAGAAACTATTAGAAAAAAACTATTATACCGCTCTAACCTCAAAAGCACAACTTTGACATGATTTCTTTGGCTCTTGTTTCATAAAATACTGTTCGATACAACTGTGCGAGGTGATTATTTAGCGAATGAGACGTTTTTTGCTCGAGCAAAGCAATAATAAGAATTGCACTGTTGATAAGGATTAGGCAATCGCTGCAAACGAACAAAATATTTGCAAATTTGCGGCCATTTTGTGTTTTAACATATATCTGCACAATGCTATGGGCATTCACGTTAATTCTTTGGGGCGAAGCCATCTTGGAAAGAAAAATGTCTTCTGACTATGAATTTTTATTTATCGACCATGTAGAATCCGGAGTACCAAATTTTCAAGAGAAATAAGTAAGCACAAAATGCTTCGCCCGTTATGACTACATAACCTCAAATATCTCAACATCCTGACGTGGTTGAACAGTTACGACCACGGATGCGGATTCTACGCAAGAAATCGCTTTGGAAATGACTTCCCGCTATCCAACAACAAACCCTTGCAGACCTGTGTTATTCGTGGAAAGCTTGTTTCCTCTTATTTCCAATAATTTTCTGTTTTGTTTTGGTTACATTGTCAGTAATTTGATCATTAACAATAATAAAATAATCAACATTTTGCCCAAGATTATGCTTTTCAATATTTTATGTTCAAGAAAAGTCGGGCTGCGGGAAAATTATTCAAACTGATTATTTCCATAATTATTTGAATAATTTGATAAATCTTGGGATACTTCTGTGCAAACCTAAGGCTTCCGCTTTGGGATGACAGATCAAATGTAGCAGCTCGAAAATCTCAAAACAGCAAAAGGTTTCTAAAATGGGTATCCTAAAGTTTTATGTAACTGAATCCAAACTTAATAATAGAATTTTAAAATCCGAAATAGCTTAACCTTTCTTCTAGTGTAATCAGGCTTTTAACCGAGGAACTGTTTTTGGTCTTTTTTAATTCATTTGACAAATACTGAAATGGTAGCTTATGGAGCGAATCCCTAAATTATTATGTATCTTTACCTTTGAACTTCTCCATGACAAAATGCATTAGATGTTTCATTGTTTAACAGTTTCAAGATTTTTAGAACAGAATAATGTTAATTTGATACTTTGTTCGATAAAAAATCATGAGACGCGAGGCTAATTTATTCGTATTCCACCCCTGACTTTAGATTCTAGGGCGTTTAACGATAAACAACGAGAAACCCTTATACTTGTTTGAATGGTTCAATTGAAAAACCCTTTAGAAAAACTTTAAAGATGTGTTTGGTTTTAATTGTCATATTTTCTTGAAAAGTTTGAGATATACCTGGAGCGTGTAATGATACGTTATAAAAAGACGCTGAAGTTTAACTCCTTCTAGGTTAGTTTCAAGATAAATCTTTCTAATTCTACCATTGATTTACTCACAGATGTGATACACAGATGTGACTTACTAAGAATAACATTATTATTGGCTTAAATAACAGAAAAACCGTTAAAAACGCATCCTATTGCCATCACGCATCCCAGGAAAAAAGTTACGGCGGAACTTTTCAACTTTAAATTCAATCGTCTTTAAGTGCTTTAAAATAAAAGTTCATATAAATAAATGGTTTTTCTTGAAACCTCATTTTAAAGGTACCAGTGAGAATTCATATTTTATTATCCTTGGTTCCGCGAATTCTCCTCAAACTTAGTAATTTGTAAGTGGGGAAAAAGGAAAAGGCACTTTTTTGGAGCATTTTATGCTTGTTCTTAATCGAATTGTCTCGTTCAAAACAACCACGAAACTTCTGTGGAGGTTATAACCATCCCGCTAATCAATTTGGCGGGTCTTCTTGGTGCATTTACTGTCTCATCATTTTTTCAGGTAATATTTTTCAGAAAGCTTGAACTAAGACAAGATATCCCGCCTTATACACGTCGTACAGCGTCATAAATAATTAAATTTGTGCTGAAATTGACATGCTTGCAAATACATGTCGCAGGACTTCTCGACCTGTAAAAGTTCTAAAAAAGGCATATAGCTTTTCAAGACACATCCTTCATGCAAATTCAATTGCTTATCACGTGCAAACCTCAGAACCGTCAACTATAATAGAAAATGTATGAAAGAGAGAGTCTTTTCTTGTTTCGTGCTTCATAAACTGATATATTTGTTTGAAGGAACTTGTTCAAACAATAAATGCATATGTATGCCGCACCGAAACGATTAGTTAGGCGGTCAGCGACAATAGATGAATCTGAGTAGCTGAGAAGTTCGGAATCAATGAGAACATGCTTGTAATCTTAGAAACTTACAATCTCTACAGAAGTTACATGATTTTGGTGAACGACAAGCTGCGGCCAAAAATCTTGTGTATTTCAAAATATTTTTTCGAACATCTCGATAACCTTTGTAGACCAGGGTATACCCTAAGCAAAGTTCAGAACTGCTCCACCTGGCGAGACCTGACAAGGAGACATAGAGAAGCAAGCGAAATCCTAAAACACAATTTCGTCGAAAAATGTCCTTGAAATTCACAATTTTTCGAATTTGCAAAATTGACCGTTTTTTTAAGTCAATGAAGGTGTTTTTCAGAAATTTCGATAATAATCGACTGATTTCGGGATAATAAAACAACCATTAGGTGGATCAAATCTTTATAAATCATTTTTCTACCTTAAAAATATTATCGAAATATAATATATAAACCGTATTGTACACTGTAAAAAATTTTTGTGCAACTTCACACCGATGGTGTATAGTTGTAAGAGCCTGTTGTTACATTCCTGGTGTGACTTTCCACATGCAACACC
>WSXT02181680.1:26255-37187 GCA_011762715.2 Neuroterus valhalla | reverse complement strand
AAAAAATGGTCTCAAAAATTTTCAAAATGCTCTCCCTCTTTTATTTTTGATCCAAAATAGCTGGCTAACGAACTTGATCTTTCGTTTCTGACACTGAAAGAGTGTACGGGGGTTCAGGGGGTCACAAAACGTGGACATTTGACAAAAACCGGGGGGGTCAAATTTTACACAAATCTAGTACCTTCTCTGATGAGAATGTAATAATGAAACAGGTGACGAGTTCAAAAAGAACTATAACTACCTTAATATGATAGGAGTTCAGCTTGGTCCTCGGGAGACTGTTGAAAGCGCTAAAGTCCAAGCGACGAGAAAAGATGCCATTTGCTCCGCAGCTTTGCCTGTAAGAAAAAAAAATTTACATCAGAAAAGAATACATTTTCTTTTCAGAAAACTCATAATACTCTCGCAAACACAATTCGTGAGAGATTTGAATATTTGGAATGAAAAAATAGGGGTGAACAACTGCGTTATTAGTTGCACGAGAGGTCGGAATCACTATGGAATCTGGAGTAGACCTATTAGAATTCCTGAAACTAATTGAGAATTGCTAGAATTGTGAGAACTATCAAGAAATTTTTGGATTATATTGAATCAATCAGGAATCAATGTGATTCAAATTTTTCTAGAAGTTGGACTTTCTACTCCCTGAAGAGTCGAGTGTCACCGAGTGTTTTCTACTCCCTTGGGAATAGCGTTTTCTAGCTCCTTGGGAGTAAAGTGTTTTCTACTCCCTTGGGAGTAAAGGGTTTTCTACTCCCTTGGGAGTAAAATGTTTTCTACTCCCTGGGAGTAAAGTGTTTTCTACTCCCTTGGGAGTGAAGTGTTTTCTACTCCCTTGGGAGTAAAGTATTTTCTACTCCCTTGAGAATAGAAAGTGTTTTCTACTCCCTTGGGAATAGAAACTGTCTTCTACTCCCTTGAGAATAGAAAGTGTTTTCTACTCCCTTGGGTGTGAAGTGTTTTCTACTCCCTTGGGAGTAAAGTATTTTCTACTCCCTTGAGAATAGGAAGTGTTTTCTACTCCCTTAGGCGTCAAGTGTTTTCTACTCCCTTGGGAGTAAAGTGTTTTGCACACCCTATAAAGAAGAAAGTATGTTCGGTCCACAACGCATTTTAAACCATTTGATTTGATATTTAATTACTCTCATAAAACACGAAATTTAATTAAATCCATCTGGTGTGGCAATCGAAAATAAAGGTCTTTATCTTCCTTTTTTTTATTCTGTTCACCCTCGAGATCGACTAAAGCAAAGTAGGTGATACTTGGTATTTTATCCCAGTTCTTGAATCGTGAAATTCGAAACTTTTGGACGTTATATGAAAGTGTGCGAATACGCGGGAGACCGCTCTCCTCAAATTTCATAGCACCCTCCATCAACTCGATTTGGTTTGAAGCGTTGTGTCCTATTTCTTTATAATCCATAAATATTTATTTATTGAAAATTTCCAAATATCAAAATAGCAATTGATTTCTTGAAGAACGAGAAAAAACGAAAAAAAATTATGTCTACGTCTCAGTTCCCACTCACTACGCAGTACGCAAATCTGCAACGTAGTACGTCGTACGCTGTCCATGAACACTACACGTCACCATTCTTTGGCTAATTTTTGGTAAATTTAGTAAAAAAAAAATTAACTTTTAAGAGAACACTTGAATTTACAACTAAATAGTTCATTTTTTCACCTTCAAAGATAAATTTCCAACCAGGAAAATTAAGTTTCTGTCGAAAGACAGATTTCCAACCAATACATTGAATTAGTTTGAAAATTACTTTATGACAAGAATGAAAAAAATTTTCAACCACTTCAATTCAACAAAATGAGACCAGCTCTAAACAAAATAGTTAAATCCACAACTAAATAGATCAATTTCCAACCAGAAAGTTATTTTTCAATCAAGAGAGATGAATTTTCAACAAAACAGTCAGATTTTCAACTAAAAAATCTCAATTTTCAAATGAAGAAAAAAATTTCAACCAAAAACAGAATCCTCGAATTATCAGTTCTCAAAATTAATTCGTAAAGAAAATACGGATTTTTTAGCCTTCAATGTAAGCAATAGAGACAATTTTTTCTAAAAAGTTGAAACCTCAACCAAATAGATACATTTCCAATTAAATACATCAATTTTTAATCGAAACGCTGAATTTCAAGACAAAAACACAAGTTTTCCAACAGAAAGATTTGATGTTTTATCAGGATGGACAAATTTACAACGGAATGTATGAGATCTCAACAAAATACATAAATTTCCAATTTAAAAAGGCAAATTTTTAATCAAGAAAAATGACTTCCCTACTATTGGAAATTAATTTTCAATTCTTAAATTGAACCTTCTATAGAACAGTTACAACATTCCTAACTCAAAATTGAATACTAACAAGGGGACCTTCAGGTCACCTAATTTTCGTTTTGATCGATACTCTCCTAACTGATAGACACCTACTAGAGGTTTTCTGAGAAAAATCAAGAAGGTGCAATTTCCAAGAAAAGTGCATTTAAAGAATTTCATGATGGTCATGTGCCTGGTGTAGTACTACGTTCAACAGCCCAGTGGCTCAGATGGTAGGGCGCTTAGCTGACAGCCGGAAGGTTGCACGCTCGATTCTCACTTCGCATTTTTTTTTAATGCAAATTGGTTTACTCATTCATTTTTTGATAATTTTTTATGAAATTATGATTTTTTACCGATTGTTTATTCATTCTTTCAATGAAAACTCTGTTTTAACTCTATATTATCTATCGTTTGGAAAGTTGTGTACTTTATGTTAAATTAATAATTATTTATTATTTTCGTAGTTTTTGTATTTTTGATTTGAATTAGGAAATGAGTGTTTCAAACAAAAATTGCAATTTTAGATATGAAATAAAAAATTTTTATACAAAATACAAAAAATAAAACACAGGAATAATAGTCATATATCCTTCAAACATTTATTAACTTACATTAAAATTAATTCTGAATAATTAATAATAATTATTCAGAATAAATGTTATTGTAAGGTAATAAATGTTCAAAAGATATATCACTATTATTCCTGTTTTTTTTGTATATATTATAAAACATGTTCATTTCGTATTCAACATTGCAATTTTTGTTTGAAACACTTATTTCCTAATTTAAATCAAAAATACAAAATCTCCAAATTAATAAAAATTAATAATTTAAAATAAAATACACAACTTTCCAAACGATAGATAATATAGAGTTAAAATAGTTTTCATTGAAAAAAATGAATAAACCATCTTTAAAAATTAGAATTTTCGAAACAATTAATCAAAAAATGAAAAAATGAAATAAAAAAAATAAAAATAAAAAATAAAAAAAATAAAAAACATACGAGGTGAGAATCGAGCGTGCAACCTTCCGGGTACAAGCCAAGCGCCCTATCATCTGACCCATCGGGCTGTTGAACGTAGTACTATACCAGACACATGACCATCAGCATGAAATTCATTAAATGTATTTTTCTCCAAAATGGCTGAAAATTGCGCCTTCTTGATTTTCCTCAGAAAACCTCTAGTAGGTGTCTATGACTTAGGAGAGTGTCGACCAAAACAAAAATTAGGTGACCTGAAGGTCCCCTTGTAAGATTACTTTGAAAAAAAATACTTTCGAACAAGAAAAATAAATTTTCAAACATTGAAATTCAACAAAGACAGAAGAATTTTTAAGAATATATAAATCCTCAATGGAATAAATCAGTATTCACCAAGAAAGATGAACTTCAACTAAACAGAAAAAATCTTGAATCCCTAATCAGAGAGATAAATTTCAAGAAAGAGCATAAATTGTCAACCAGACAGTTACATTTACAACTCCATACAATGATCAATTTTATACCGAAAAATATAATTTTGTGGAAAAAAAATAATTTTAGCCAGAATATAATTTTATACAAAAAAAAAATAATTGTCTACAATATATGTTGATTTAAAAAAGATGGTTAAATTTTCAACCGAATATGCAGTCAATTTTTTCAAGAAAAAAATTTCATCTTTAACTGGATTATTGTTTAATTTTCAAGTCAAAAAGAGGAATTTCATACAAGTGAGTTGAATCTTCAGAAAAAAAAGAATTCTCAACGAAAAACGTTATAAATAATAATCCAACCAAAAGATATTCGAATTTGAAATCAAAAACATTTGAATTAGAGAGAAAAAATGGAACAAAATGCAATTTAGTTTAACAGTAGAATCTCTGACAAAAAAAAAATACTTGATAAAAAACGTGATAGGTAATAATTTATACAAAAGATATTTGAATTTGGAATCAAAGACATTAAAATCAAACAAAGAAGAATAAATTTTAAACAAATTAGTTGAAGTTGTAAAATAATTTCTGATCTATCTATTCCATATATTGTTTCCTAATTTTGTAAGTTTATAAGATCTTCCAATAACTATTGTTCTTATTTGAACATCTTACATCATTTTTCAACACAAGAAAAATGATAAATTCCTGACTTTGAGGATAACCTTTCATTTATTTTGGTACACGTGCCAAAGATTTGGAATCGAGCACTTGTAACAAAGTTAAAAAATGATTTCACTCGGGCCAGTTATAAATAACGTAATTATGTAGTCGATGAAAATTTCAGGACTGGCTTCGTGTCTTCCGCATGTTTCACGGACACCAAGTACATTAATCGTACACATACACACGCATCAAAACAATTGAGAAAGGATACAGAATTTTGATACCTTATTTAAATGAACAATCGGTCGCCGATTAAACGAGGAAATGGAAAGGCGAAAAAAGAAACAAGTCGCAATATTCCAAAGGGGCATTGTGTACCACATACAGGCGGAGCACTCGGATTGACCTTAACCTTGGTCTTTCAGCTCTATCGATGCCCGCATTAGTTATTTTCGGCAATGACAGTCCGGGGTCATGAAAACATTACGCACGAGCGGTCCAGAAGAATACACCGTAACAGCCGAGGACGAGTGGAAAAGAAAGAAAAAAAAACTCGGTCCTTTATAATTTGCTCAACAGCTTTTTATTACTACCGGCAGACGCTCTGTCAATAAAAATTTATTCCACCAACTTGCAAAGGTCACCTGCAATACTTCCTAGACGTCAATTGTGCAAAATATCACGAAAGATAACAAACTTGCATTCTGAGAATTCCTGCCTTTGACTGAATGTTTAAAGAATAATCCTCGTAAACAAAAAGCTAAATCCGAGTCTCACACCTTGTTTACTACTTTTACCACGAGGAAGAAGAAAGTGATATGGTCATTAAAAAAAATTGGCACCACAGGCAAGCGTTTTTCATTACAGACCCGTCAATCACTGTTGAGCTGTTAACTCACAGAAGCTAATGGAAATAAATTTCAAGCTATTTTAGATTCCAGATTTGAAAAAGACAGGTCCCCCGCCAAAATATTCTAATATTCTATATTTAATATTCTAAGAAGCTGCAAAACAGTACGAGCTGAATACTAGTAGGAGCTGAATATCAGTAGGAGCTGAATAACAGTATGATCTGAATACTAGTAATAGCTAAATAACAGTACGAGCTGAATACCAGTAGGAGCTGAATACTCATAGAAGCTGCAAAACAGTACGAGCTGAATACTAGTAGGAGCTGAATACGAGTAAGAGCTGAATAATAGTACGAGCTAAATAACAGTACGAGCTGAATACCAGCAGGAGCTGCATAACAGTATGAGCTGAATACTAGTAGGAGCTGAATACTAATAGTAGCTGCAAAACAGTACGAGCTGAATACTAGCCGAGGCTGAATACCAGTATGAGCTGAATACTATAGTAGGAGCTGAATACCAGTAGGAGCTGAATAACAGTATGAGCTGAATACTAGTAATAGCTGAAGAACAGTACGAGCTAAATACTAATAGGAGCTGTATAACAGTACGAGCTGAATACTAGTAGGAGCTGCAAAACAGTACGAGCTGAATACTAGAAGGAGATAAATACTAGTAAGAGCTGAATACCAGTAGGAGCTGAATAACAGTATGAGCTGAATACCAGCAGGATCTGAATAATAGTACGAGCTAAATACTAATAGGAACTGCATAACAGTACGAGCTGAATACTAGTAGAGTAGGAGCTGAATGCTAGTAGTAGCTCAATAACAGTATGAGCTGGATACAAGTACAAGCTGAATGATAATAGGAGCTTCATAACAGAACGAGTCAGTGATGGCATTGATATTTTTAACAAGAACTTTCTTTTTTGCAGAAAATTCACATTCCTGGGTTAAAAATACAACTGTTTTCGTACTCGTATGTTGCATAGAATGTTTTTCATTTGAAATTCAAAATTTGGTTCAAAGTTCATGTATTCCATCAAAAATTATCTTTTTGGTTGAGGATTCAATTGTACATAAAATTTTTTCTTTATTTCTTAAATTAAAATGATTGAAGATTTTAATTTTTTTGTTCCAAATTAATTTTCGAAACCGAAAATTCAAGAGTTCCATTTTTGGCCAATGATTTCATCTTCTTCAGTTGAAAATTCGACTAATCGGTTGAAAATCCATGTATTTGGTAAATGATCGTTTTTTGCTAGAAAATCCATCGCTTTGGATAAATATTCACCTTTGTAGATCAAAAATACCACAACATTGATGAAAATACAATTCTTCTATTGAAAATTGAATTATTTTGTTTAAAATCAAGCTACTTTTTACAAGTCACCTTCATTTATTCAAAAATTTAGTTCGAACAAAATACATGCATGAAATTTCAAGAAAAAAAATTATTAATCATCCACAAATAGAATTGTCAAATTTCCAAGCAAAGTGATGAATTTTCAACTAAAATGTTGAATTTTGAACTGGAGTGACAAATCCACAACCAAGGAAGTAAATTCTCTTTCATAGAGTTGAATTTTACAGCAGAAAAATTGAATTTTCTAAAGTTACGCTTTTCCAGTAACGCTCCTTGATGTTGATAATCAATTTCATATTTTACGCCTTAGCAGAATAGCCTGAAAAAAATGCTACCAAAGTATTTTTAGGAACTATGCGGGCACTTGAAGCTTGTTTTAACTTATTTCTTTCTCTTCCTTCTTCGAAGTGTATTTTTATTTGGCACATGAGGGGCAGTTTGATGATTATAGAACGAAATGCTAGGCACGCGTTTCGCTAGCTTTTAAAAAACATTTGGTAGGCCCGAGGGGCCGATAGCCGGTGTTAAAAATATTATAGTCAAATTTATATTATGAAACCGGTCTTGCACTGAGCTGTGCATTATTACTGAGACGGGTTGGACAAAGGTGGAAGAGAAAAAAGAGAAAAAGGAAGGAAGAAGAAGAAACCGCACAAGCAGGTCGAAAGGATAATAAAACGAATAGGAGAAGAACGCCGGTGGGCATGGTTATCTAACCTTCATGTGTCCTCTAAATTCAGGACTTCCGAGTCCTCGGTAATTGCCGACTGTTTCGGCTGTGAAAGAAAAAAAAGTGTTTTGCAGCGTAGAAGAATATTCCCACGCGGCTTCGATATCGGCCTGTCTAAAATTATCAAACTGGTTTCTTGTATTTTCAATTTTACTCTGGGTTCTCGAGAAAGTCTCATTATTGTTACCAAACAATTTTTTGTGGTTAAGGAATTTATTCCGGAAAGGAAGTAATCTCAATTTGTCCGAGAATAAATACCATCTTAAAAAAGGAAAATAAGAGACCATTCTCTTAAATTGTAAGTTTAAACTAACATAACCGATGGTCAATTTAGTGTTTTCCCTACGGTGTAAATTCATATTTGACATACAGAAATTCAGCTATTTGATTGAAAATGCAAAAGTTCCGTTTAAAGTTGAATTATTGTGTCCGACAGCGGAGCGAAAACGCTCGCTTTCGCTCCGCTTGCGAGGAGCGAAAGTAAGCTATTCAAAGCCTGTGCAGAGGGGAGGATAGAAAACGCTATGAATAAATAGAATAAAATAAATGAATATTCGACACTTTCATAATTATTCTCATGAGTATTTAAAGCGAAAATATTTGATCTGTGCTTACAGAGTTTCGGTAAACCTAACCAACCTTTCCAAAGCACCATCAAGTATTACTAATTTTCCGTGAGACTAATTAAACGCGACTGTTCCATAAAAAATTCGTACATTTTATTTAAAAATTTATCTTTTATAGTGAAAAAGAAATCTTTATTGGCTGAAAGTTAAATTTATGTGGAAAGAATTTCCTTGATAGCTTGGAAATTGAATTATTTGATGTTGAAAATTTTGGTATTCTACTATTTTGCTGAAAATTCAACTACTTTGGTACATTATTCTTGTTCGGTTTCATGTTCAACTGCTTTGTTTCGAATGAGTCCTTTTGGATTATTAAAACTGCGGTTGTCAACAAGACGGAACGGTGGGAGAAAGGTGTTCAAAAATAGACGAGAATTGGTATAGTAGTTTATGGACAGCTACTAACAATGCGTGCGACGAACGTTGCGGGTTCGCGTACTACGTAGTAGAAACTGAACGGGACACTATATATTCGGACTGGCACCGTTCTACTAGGAGCGTCACTGCTTTGAAAGTTCGTAACACGTGGATAGAGGTTTCGCTTTTAAAAGTACCCGGTTTCATTCGGCTCTTCCTTAAGCCAATTCAAAAAATCCAGAATGTAGACGGACGAGAACCGTAAAAACGTAACGGACCACTTAGCATCTTTTTGCAAAAGTATTTACGACCTGTATTATATATGTCAGAAAGATGAGACCGTTACATTAGCGCTTTCGTGAGTTACTCAGATCGTATATTCAGCGGGCCCACTCATGATTAGATAATATTCCTGTTTATATAATTTAAAACCACACCCACCAAAAATCCCAGTAAAAACATCTTTTTTGCGATTTTCAAACTGAATTCCTTATCGATCAGAACACGATAGACTGAGAATGACAGAATTTTGTTATTAGAATAACAAACTATTCATAAATAAATTTACGATTCCTGATTGACAAAGACTGAGTCTAACAAGGTCGCCAGTGTCTCTAAGAGACTCTTTATCGATACAATCACATGAATAATGTATGAGCTTGCCCAGGGTTTTGAACGTCCTTGGAACAATAACATCAGGAATTATATTTGGTCGTGTAAAGTTCATGCTTGTGTTAATCCAATCTAGTATATCTGGTAGTCGGATAACAAAGTGCCTACGTAAGCTTCTTCCTCTCCATGAGCAGTTGTTTTCGATGCTACTGCTTCCTTATTCGAAATCAATTTTATTCATTCAATAGTCGACCTCAACACAGACTGGCTAAAATCTTTAGCAAAGGAATTTTTTAAATTACACAACACATTGATACATCGAGACACTCCCCTGACATTCTGAATGCTCCTAATGAAAAACTGGCTGCAGTTTTAATGTCTCGCGATCTCCTACAGGAAATCTGATAATGTATTGCTGTAATTCGTCTTCCTAAATAGTTAGCTGTGTTTCACAGATTTTCTTGACGGCCTATGCTTCTAGCTATAATTATGAAAATATTTTATTAATAAGCGTTTGTTACACATCACTTACCAACCAATAAAACTAATTTGTCGTCGGGAGCTGCAGTTTTGATTTTTGTCAGCTTGTACTGAAGAACAAAAAATTCTAAAGTATGCAATTTAGGTTATGCCAAATCAATTATTTGAAAGCTTGAACTGTTTGATTAGGAGAAGAGTTTAATTTGTTTCAGAGATAAATTGATAGCGATGAAAGAACACTCACTAACTCTGTAGTTCTACAGATTCTAATTTCTCAAAACATCCTTCACATGAGTAATCGGTTCCATGATTTTCCTAGTCGTATCACTTCTCTCAGTCATTTGTTCACTTCTCACATATTTTGTTTCCATGATGATGAGATTAAATAGAATACTTTGAGTTTATCCTTGCTTCACGCAATGATTTTCTAATATGGCACCAATCGTATAGCCACAGAATTCAAAATTTCTAGGTGAAGCTTCATAGCTGTTCATTTTAGAATATAAAAAACGTAGCTGTACGAGCAATCCAATTATAGGAGCTATGATGTTCGACTATGGCTGCTAGACTGTTTAAAGAACAGTGATGGACTTATGTCCTAAATTTTTTGTCAGCAGAACATAAGCGGTTTTCGTATCTTAGCTATCCAGTTTTTAACTCCACTCAAACTGTATTGCTAATTTGCCCATATCTCTAGGACAATATATTTCTAGCTGCAACACCTGAGTCCATTTCTCCAGTGTGTGCATCGAACGAGCGCTCATACATAAACGGGGCAACATTCGCGGTTAGTCACGCCATTGTGATCAGCCGACAATTCATCATGCACGCATGTTTATTTATAGATAATGAGCTGCATCTCGTTCGTGTGCATAGCAAAGTGCGGTTTTGCACGGGAATGTGTGAGTAAAATGCATTTGGCACTGTACACAACAGCCTCATCTATCTGATGCATTAACAATAATTTTCACTTAAGTATTTTTGTTCAGTCAAGCGATAATGCTGACTCAGATACCCTTCCTCGGCAGCCTTGAGTGACAAGCTCAGACATATCGTATGCAAAGATCGAATGTATTGAATAAGTGTTTCCCTCCGTGATTCATCCGCAAGCAAAAGACTTAGAACCAAGCCCTTTATCTGAAAAAAAAATCTGAAGCAGAACTAAGCCTGTTACACTGTCGCTATCTTCTTTGCCAACAAGCTGTTTTGCATGAGTGTAATCACTTTTCAGCTGCAAACAAGTCATGTTTGCATTTAGGGATATTGTAGATTGGTAAGGGATTCTTCATTCAATAATTGAAAAAATCTTCATTCGTCTTGAACTTGCGCACCAAGAATTATCGAAACTAATTCACGAGATTTTTTTCATCACGAAAATTATAGACAAAAGTGATTCACAAAGGTTCTTTATAGAGAGGAAATCAATGGGGAGGGGGGGGGGGGGTCCCTACCGGTATTCGCGGCGGGACGTGCGTTGATGTCAAAGAA
>WSXT02181680.1:0-26245 GCA_011762715.2 Neuroterus valhalla | reverse complement strand
TAAAACACATCATAAAAGAAGATAATTCATTACGTTTATTGTAGAAATGGCCGTTGGTTGGGGGGGGGTGGGGTTGTCCCTACCGGTAGTCTCGACGCTACGTGCGTTGATTTCAAAGAAGCTTTCGTATATTGATGGGATGCGTGCACGTTGTATGTACAATCTCTAATTGTATGCTAATTTCGGAGGGCTCGAGGATCCACTCTTGAGAGGCATACCTTGTTCTCTAATTAAATACATGAGCAAGAAGATACGAATCTCCATGAAAAGTGGATACAAGCATGTAGAATGCTGCTAAGAAGAGCTGATCGAGATTTTATGCAACCAGCAACAACGTCTCTTGGTCCCTTGGGTAACATACCCAAACTTGAATCAAATGTTCCAAAACATTAGGATACACCAACAGTAAAGCAAGTTTTCTCTTCTAAATACGCCAAAAAACGTCACACATATTTGGTATTAGATCAAAAACACATGGTATAAAGCGGGGATAAAATAAGCCTTGATCTTACAAGCGAGGATGTTCATTTCCCGTGATTTATAACGTCCTCAAAGAGGAGGCGAGGATTATACTAAGCGAGGCCGTGAGGACGTATTCTCGAGGCGATAAGAGCGACCAAGTTTCTTTATCCCTTGGCCCTGCTCACCAAGTCTGACAAAATTGTAATTACGCATGAATCTGTCTGGACAGGGACGATAATAGTAGCTTGAGATACTTTTCCACTTGGCGAAAATAGCTGATAAATCATCCGATCCAGGGTGATTTATCTCTCCCAAAGATCCGAGACTATTTCAGACGAAAATTTTTATACTTTCAGCAAAAGGTCATATAAAATTGACACTTTCGAGGCTCAGCTTTTTTTTAGCTTAAAGTAAACATGTAAATAGGATCCTCAGTTGTCACATCATGCCTCGCAAGCGAAAGCAAAGCCTGAAGGGAAAGACGTTTCGATAAGCTGAGAGTGTATCGTCTCGCGTGGAGTAAAAAACAGTTTTTTTGCGAGTTCGTTTCCTTTGAAGAGTTGGGAGCGAGAACTCTTTTTGTCACCCTTCTCGTGCAGGGAATTCAGTTCGTGACGAGATATCGCAAAGAGTTTGCCCTGCGTTTGCTCTCCCGTCAAGGGAACGTCTGCTGGTGACAACAAGGAGCTATTCGCAATAGCTGCCGATTTAACGTTCGCACCCTCGCTCGTTACAGACTTTGTTCGTCGTGCTTGTATCGCGTCAATACGTAACACACCGAGTGACAAGGAACGCACACAATCGACCCTTGGATGGAAGAAGTATCGAATTATCGAGATACCAAGGGGAGAGAATCAATCTAGCGAGATCCAGACCAGCATCAAGGAAACTGAGGATCCATCAAACGCTTTTCGTAAACAGCGTCTATTTTCTATGAAATCAAACTTGGTGTTGGTGTCAGATTTATCTCACCCCTGCTTTGCAAAAAGAAGGGTGAATCGTTACCAGCTCTTGTATTTGAAATCTGAATGAACCAGATTTAGACCTCATATAGATATCCCCCTACAGAGGTGGATTCTTAAACGAAACCTGAAGCGAATAAACGACCCAATTACACTTAGTCAACTTCAATCTCGATCTCCTAATGAACCTGATTTTTTGCAGATCGAAGAGGATTATTGCATAAATCGCTATAAACGCGCCCTGAAACTAGTCCCTATAAAGCAGGTATACACCATATCTCCGCTTATCTGCCATCTAGTCTATCAGGGTGCGTATCTACGTGCATTCTATTTACGAGCGATGGGTTACTGTACAGACAACCAAGGTGCCCATTTATCTACGCCCCCGCTCGCAACATCTATCATTATAGAGCCGACCGCCACCTCTTATCCAAAACATTATTAAATTCTCTCTCGAAATTATAGATCAGCTACGATCATCTTACTTGCTCCAAGGTCCCGAGATACGCCAAAGAAAATTGACGAATGTCTCTGACCAACCCGGAAACCTTCAACGAAGACCCTCACCTAGACCCCATTCCCAGAGGAAATATATGACAATTTCGATCACAATCTGCCTAATCTAAATTGATTCAGAAAATAATACCTTATCTCCTAATTCACAGTGTAGACTGATAAAATTAATTTTATATTTCGTCGAATACGAAAACATAAGCTCTGAAATTTCTCGACTTCAGTTTATTTCCAGGCTTCAGTTTATGCTTGCTCGGCAGATTCAAACAAATGCCAACTCTGAAATTCGCGCGTAACCAAACTTTGACAAAGTACTTGAAACCGCAGTCGAGGGACGGCAACAGCTGATAAGGCCGTTCTGTTAAGGCTTCGGCACGTATAACGAGAATCTCGCTGAAACAAGAGAAACTGGATTACGTGCTCTATGGCGATGCTGCTCTTGAGCACCATGTACGAAGCAAGTTTTGAGCATCTAATGCAATAACGCCAACAGAAAAGTGATGTTACAGAATCTAGAGGATCCTCAGACTCGGGTAATGAGATTTAGTGCCCTCAACAACAAGCTGCATACACACTCGAGGCATGATTAAAAAATTCCCACAACCCTCCTGAAACCAATGTAACTGCCTGTCCGTGCCAATCCCTCGATTATTCCAAAGAAAGAAAAAACTCCCTGAATTTCATTGAATAACAAACTGTCCAAATCAAGAGAAAGTTGTAGCCTAACCTGATGCAGATGAGATTACATAGATAAGTCTACGAATTGGAGTGGTTTCACATTTGGGCCAAAAATGTTTCGTATCACCCAAACCCATCTCGAGAACAATCTAAAGGCATGAAACCAACTCAAGTTTCGAATTTCACAGGTTTCATTTTCTCATTGAGTTGCGATCCCAGTCACATTATATACCACAGCTTGGAGAATTGTAAACCGATATTTTTACCCTGCATCTGCATTGGATGCATAAAAGCTGCTGAGAGGTCTTACGATCTCGGTGGAAGTAAACAGGACGTTAACAAACCAATTAGCAATAACCCAGTCCTCGCAATAATTCACTCTCTCGTACACAAAATAAACCTCTCGCGCTCCTTCTCTTTACTTCAAGACAGCGTGGAGGGAACTTTTCGCCCCCACACGATATCCTACTCTAGTACTCTACCTTGGTTTTCTACAACCTCGAAATTTGTGGTACACGATACCAAAATAATGAGATCGCATAAAGGTAGTAAGGTAGTAAAGCTCAAGAGGTAGTTCAACGATCGAGTTAAGTGGGCGATATAAATTCAGGTGAATGAGATGATTACAGTTGGATTTTCTAGACCTTTGTTCTACTATATTATACTTTATCTTACCGAACGCTTCAACTTTGGGGTCTTTTTCCAAGGTCCGCGCGCTCGGGTACTATTAGTGTAGGCGGATATCTCTGTAACGACCGCGTTCATAGATCAAATGGGGATCAAAACGACTATAATGTTTAGCGGAATCTTTAAGGACATAAAGACATACATAAGAGTGATGTGTCTCGTCAATATATACATAAATTGGGGGTAGTATTACCGGAATCACGTAAGCCTCTGGGTTTACAGCGATTAGTCGAGTTTAGGATTTTTATTTGGAGGGTTGGCAGTCGTATTGACGTTGCTAGGTGTATTCGATTATACGGATAACACATATTGAATTGAATCTGATATTCGTTTGCTTTTCCTTGACGACGCAATATTGTCCAGGCGTTCTCGTCTATCTTTTCAGCATTTTTTTCTCCTGTTAATTCCGATAGTGGATTAATTTCTCCCGGACTGGGAGTCATGGTTGTCTTGCCCTCCAAGTTTGCTTCTTCTCTGGGTATGCCTTTTCAAGCTTACCCTGAAAATGACAGGTAAGAAAGAAATCTAGTTCCAAACAACTCTATGCGTCTGATCAATCTATCAATCTATCTATCAATCAATCATGGGAATAACGACGCTTGTGTAAAGTAAGGCGTTCGTTCCAAATCTTCTTGCAGGAGGTGATAGTTCGTAGTTTGTTCCAAGAAGGTGTTCGTTCCCAAGCTCGAAGAAGGTTTTGGTTCAAGGTTTTGTTTCAAGAAGGTGTTGGTTTTTAAATCTGATCGGAAAAGGTGTTTATTTATTTGCTTGGAAAAGGCGTTCATTTGACTAAGTACTTTGTTCTGCTTTGAAATTCAAAGAGACAAAAATTCGGGAATAAAAGACTTCAGCAAACGAAAACCTCTTTGGAACAAAAGCTATTAAACCAACGCCTTTTCTGAGCTACGAATCATCACCTGATTCAGGTGCCACATTGATTCGACAGTAGTACGAAATCTCTCCAAATGTATCATCTGCCATATAGTCTTTGGCTACATATGCTTGATCAGGTAGGTTTCCACGTTCATATGTCATAGTCATAATTTGTTCCCGAACTTACTTGTATGGATTCGTCAGTGTGGCTGACCACAAGTGAATCTTGCCAAAAATTACCTGGGAATTCGAAGATATTTCCTCGCCGGTCACTCATCCAAATAATATCCACGCCGGTTGCTGTTTAACTTCTGTGAGCGGGGAGCAGAGGCTCGTCTGTGATTTTAAAATTTGCTTCTAATTGATATTCAAATACTTATCTACTACGAGAAAGGAATAGTAAAACACCCGACTTTGCAGCCTTAGGAGGAGAGGGCCGTCTAGCAAGGTCTTGAGGTCGAAGCCCGATCGCCTCAGACGGATTTACAACGATTTTGGACTTCATCCAAGATTGCGCTGTCGTGACTAGAAGTCGATTAACCTATCCACTCATATAAAATTCAACAACAAATTCCATACTCTACGACTCCTGATTGATAAAACAACCTTATCAAAAAATGTAATTTATGTAAGGAAAAAAAACGCAATTTGAATACGCCTATAGCCAAGAGATAACAGATGAAAAGGGAAAACCCAGTTATGCAGAACCTTCCCGATCAAGATTCGGAAATCGTGGCAAGGCGACTCTGGTACATAATTCATTAGTCTACATTGTTGGCGATGTGGCGTTAGAATATATTCCAATGAATTTCCGTTGAGCTTCAATGTGATTCAAGACTGTGTGATTCCAATTGGCTTGTGACTTCAAAAACAGCAGGTTGGAAATCACAGAGGGGTCGAAAAATAAAGGACAGAGAACTTGAAACTAAAGGAAGTAGAGGAAGAGAAATGCTGGGCCGAAGATAGGGAGTGAGTTAGCCAAGAGCTTAAAGGGTTATTTTTAACGTGCTGTAGACTACAAGGCCCTCGATGTATATGTATGCTCTGCGGGTTCCTTATCAAATTATGAACCGTCGTTACACTCCTGCTTACGGTATGCTTTCCTCTCTCGTATCGAATTACATATTCCACTACGTGCTCCGATATACCGACAATTCCAAATGAGAAATTCGAAACCCGTAACGTGCACGACACCAATTTTTGATGTGGCGGTTCCTCTTTCTTGCGTACTAGAAAACACTTCAAGCCAGAAAAGTCAATGTTGACTCTCTTATCATATACCAAGTTTCCTTAGTCCTTGGACAAATTTCAGATAGCAAAAAAAAAATCATCTTGTTTTCGACTGACATAAAGAGTCATATTTCGTAATACATCGGCCAGGATCGATGTGGCCTCGAATTTAGCCATTGAGGAAAGTGGATTATGTAATCATGAACCGAAAAAAAAAGGAACCGAGTCAATATCGTTTTATAAGAGCCGTTTCGTAAGCGAGATAGGGGAAGAAAAATTAAAAACTCTAATTTAACGACACACTGGAGTACCTATAATGACGCTGAAGCTGATATAGTGCGGAGTCAACACAAAGAAAATACAGACACATAAGTATATAGAAAAGAGTGTGCGTAGAAAAGACTAACTTCATGAATATTGATGACATGCGGGTCAATCGAGGAGGCGCAACGAGTTCTCAACCAACCAACCCATCCTTATACGATCAATACATTTACATAAATTTGGCAAACATCGCGTCATGGATACGTGAGTAGATACGGAGCTCTTCGCGACTGGTTCATGCGGTCCTGAAACTCAAATTCTCCCACACATAGGGTATCCAACAAGTGTGGGTCAACGTGTGAAGGTCGCTCTCGACCGCATATTTCCCTTTTTTATTTAGATCCTCCTGTATGTATGACGCATTTATCCATGCTCACAATTTCAAATATGAAAATTTTATTTCAGTTTGCCAACTTGTGTGAGTATTATATCGCTTATTACTTCGCTGACCGGAAATTCAAAGATATTTTTTGTCGCCAAACAAACCAGTTATATAACCATCTTTTTCTTCTGAATTATGACACACTCTCTACAAAATAAGGATGAGTTATTAATTTTCATTTTTTGGAGCTGAAAAACACCTACTTGAAGCCTGATGACAGAGACGATTAATTTCCATTGTAACAGAGCCCGATAAAAATATCTGGATAAATATCGCCCTGTCGCCTTTAAGGTATCCTTGGGCTCGTTCTCGTGCGGAGGGATACAAGTTCAGGGTCAGCCTTTGATCTCGCCTCTTTCTATTGCTATTACGTATTCCGTAGAGGTAAATAAACTGCTTTTACCACTTTATTCCATGATAAAAAGAAAAATTGCTCCAATAATCCGAGGAATAATCTGAACTCTCTAACGGAAGCAAATTTTTTCTCTCTTGTAACGACCGGGATACATCAGCACTCGAAATTATTTTTAGCGCTTTTTCTTTACAGCTCGAGCAACAGACGTTTCATAAAATATGAAGTTACGTAACAGTGAAGATGTAAAAGCGGATTTTAAATCTACAATATACGGCGAGCCATCAGGAACCTGTTTTTCTACTCACCTCAAAATAACCAAGACGCTTATTTTTGTGTTGAAATATTTTCGCATAGAGTCTATTTCATATCCCGGCATTCCTGATCCGCGAATCTAAAACCTCAAGAAATTTTTTAATTTTGCATCGAAACCGGCTTTTTATAAGCCCCGTCGCTAGGAAGTAGTGCCTTCCATAAATTACGAGGATATTTAATAAAATCAGTATATTACTAAATCGAGGATCACTTAAACGTATTCTTTCTTTTTCTGCTAAAATCTATATCTCCGAATACTGCGGAAGGTTCAGCTAAACGAAAAAGCAAATCTTTGCTGGTTTTCTATTCAAACCGAGATTTAAGCATAATGGTCCGTACATAAAATTCCCATACTTTTTCGCATTCATCGTGAAATAAGAAACCAAGTAATGTTTGTGATTTCATTCATACCAAGTGTTATTAACCACTGGATAAATATAGAACTTCATACTCTTTTCAACTCGTGACTTGAGCATTTCTCAAATGTTTATTCTGTCGATATGAATTGAGCACAACACTCTTCTGTATTCTCCAGTAGTCCGTAAAGGAATTTTTTCCAGAATTTTTAGATTAAGTTAGTTGAATTTACAAGAAATTCTTTGAAAACAAATTTCTACATTCAATTCGTTTATATTTTTTTCCATATAACATTCATTCTGAAAGGACTGAGGATCTAATTTTCTCTACGTAAGCATGATCTCAACTGAGTCTAGATATCACATCTATTATCATTACTAGCACAACCTTCTCCTACTTACGAGGAATGTGTCCACTTAGCACTGTTCATATTAAATTAGGTCAAGTTTATCAGTAATTTTTCAATTTTGTAGCACGAAAGAATTTTTCTTTCAAAGTGTCTGTTATTCATTTATGATCTAATGATAAAATTTTTCTCAACCAAAGATTCAAATCCAAGATGGTCTTTTACACACTTTTGCCTTTTAACTTCTCTTTTTCTGATTCAAAGCCAGAGGCGCGATGCCATAAACACATTTGAGAACTTTCCAAGCTGTTTTCTACTTGAAATTTTATTCCTTACTTCCAAACAGTCCTTTGGGATTCAATTCCAGATCTCCTTTAAAGTCGTCAGACTTTTGCCATAAAATGCAATGAAAGACTGGTTGGTTTTTCCGCAGAAAAAAACTTCTTAAGTTGTAAATGCAGAATAAGAAGTAGAACTTCATTCTTTGAAAGTTTATTCGCATTATTACAAATGTCTTTTCTTACTTCTCCTTCAAATGATCTTTTTCCCCCCGGTTACATTATTAGCAGGTTGAAAATGTCAAAATTGTCCTTTCGTGAGTAACCAAATCTACATTTCTATGGTGTCTAAGGTACAGGCCTCGGACTCACGTCAAAAATTAAACATTTTCTCTCAGTCTTTCTCCAAATGCAGTCCTTAACGGATTTGCTTATTTTTGTAGCTAGCTTGCCTATTTGCTAGTTCAACCTCGATATTTGTTCCCTGCTCCATCCTTATTGTTTATTGCTTCTCCACTCTTGTTATTTTTTCTTTGTTCATCCTTGTTGATTGATATTTGTTTCTCGCTAATCCTTGATATTTGTTCTCTTTTCATATTGTTGTGCATTCATTGTCCATCCCTATCGGCAATGTGCAAATTTTCCTTTTTCCTTCTCTACTCATTTCTGATAGAATATCTAGGTTCAGGAACTTTTGAAAATTTTACAGACTGCTTTCTTCGAATCACGGCACCACCAGATACTTATCTTCTCTTTGATTCAATTGCTTTAGATAAATTATGAATGCCTAATTGCCTATGTCCTCAAACTGTTGATCTCATCTAAATTTTTCAGCAGCAGCAAGCATTTAATCAGCCCCACGAACACCTGTAAAATCCTTTAAATTCAAAGCTTCTTCAAACTCTTTGTTCGCCCCTTCTATCAAATAATTCGAACTCCTTCATTTTACCTCTTTCACCCTCTTCTCAAGGAAAAGTGAAGAAATAGTGACATTATCGGATGAACCAAGTCATGGTGCCCAAGGTTTCAGAAAGTACTAAATCTTGGTTGCTCCGAAGCTGCTTGCAAACAGGACAAACAACGTTGTAAAATATTTTTTCCGCTTCAGATAAATCTTATTTTCCGAATATCACATTTGAATATAAAATTGACATGTTTACCGCGCAAGCTGCACCAAAACTAATCTCGCATGTGTCACCCCCGTTGCTGTTTCCCGTCGAATGAAGAATCGGGCTATCCTGGGGTTCGAATTTATTCAACGAGTTTTTTTCGTGCCACCTCAGCCCCAGGACAGCAATGGACGTTTTCAGAGCCGCAATGCGACCTATAAATTCTCTCCTTGCTTGCCGTGGTGCCAAGGGGTTGTTTCGACCCCATACGTATAACTACGAAACGGTTCACGGTCGCCCAACGTGGTGTTTTAACCAGAAATAAATTGTGCCAAAATACTTCTGAGCTCTTAGAATGAGGATTCGCAATGTCTTTTCACTGTAATCCGTGACATCAGCTTTCTCCGAGTGTGTGTGATGCCATTTCACTCGATCGCTATGTAATTGCTTACAAGAGTGCGACGACAGTTCTTTCAAAAGCCAAAGTTCTCCGGCGCCCTAAATTTCATCCCTTTCTCCTCCCTGGTTCTCGCTCTTTTGCTTCAAAAAGTTTCCCTCTTTTGCAATTCTTCATCCTTGCTGTCAAGAGGAACCAGTCTCTGATACATTATTTTATTATCATAATGCATGTTACGCACTTTTATTACTTTTTCCAGAGTACCATTAGCAAAAAAAAATCGTCTCGATCAAGATAAGACACTTCGGATCAAATTTCTCCGGAACTTCTTATCTTTTCAAGCCACTTGATTGTTGTGACGACCAGGATAAAATTGATCATATTCATAAAGAGTTTTGAAATGAACTTCAAAGAGGAGAGTTTACCTTCTTCTCTTTTTGTCTCATTATTTTTTTCCTATTCCAATTTGAATGCAGACATTGTGCTGTACAAATTTGATCGATGGATATTCTAGTTTTTCTTTTTTAATCATGAAGAATGATGTTGAAATGAAGAACTGAGAACCTAGTGATTCCAACATGAATGGGTTGAGACGCACATAATCGGCTCGAGTGTGTATTGCGGTGTATATATTCATTCGACGCAGCTGACCTTGAAGGATGCATGCAACAGCAACAGCGAGCGCTCGTGGCCCTGAAGAGCTGATGCCTGGTGGCCACGGTCAAGGCTATATTCGCGGGACCCTTTTGCTTCTGCAAAACCGGTGTTCCGCCATAGCCAGCAACTCAGGCTTCGAACCACCTAAAACTCCCCCTATAGTCGCCTGCAGCTTGCATTTCGCCTCGCATTTCGCGAGTTAAGTGCACGTGCACCCGGCTCAGGACCGCACCAACTCGACGCGACGCAACTTACTACTTTTATTTTCGAGCTTCTTAGGCTCACATAACAAAAACCCCATAGCAGCCGCTTTGGCTTACTCTATTTTTATTCTCGTCTTGGAATCCGGTTTCGGCTTTAAAAATTGAAGCAAGGTCGACTAGTTTGTCTCTCCCCTCGAGAATCTGATGTCCAACCCCTCCTAGTTGGATTAAAGGAGGAAGAAGGGCGGAGCTACGATAAAAATTGAAAAATGGATCATCTCTCTATCATGTTAAAATAGTTCGCGCCCGCGTTAGAACTCGTCGGGAAGTGATCATCATTTTTTATACTAGCCGGCTCTCTCCCAAGTTTAGAGATAAAAGACTCAATGGAGACGATACGATTTTTTTAGATACAGTTTTTACTAAAAACTTGAATTTTTCCTTCTAGTACTCTTTTCGCAAGTCACGAACTTATGTAAACTTGGTTAAACCTTAATTTCTGGTATTTTATTCTTACTACGGTTCCGAAGTTTTCTTTTAGTCTTGGCTATGTTTACTATTTTTCTCTATCCTTCTTTCTCCTCTGGTAAGATCATGATCTATAAAGATTTTTTTGTCCTTTCCATAATCAATTTCTCTTCTTCCCACCAACCTATTTTCGCTACCATATTTTGATTTCCACTATCGCTTTTACTCCTTCAAAAAACGCCTTTACCCCCGCCTTCTTGTCAGCATCTTCAGTTTGTATACAGAAAGTAATTTGGGACTCTAACGTACCATAATAAACGCGTAGCTACTCTCAGTACCCAAACATGGGATGCACACGTTCCGTTCGTGGATTGGTTTACCGCTTCTAGTTCTTCAAAAAACGCCTTTACCTCTGTCTTTTAGTCAGCATCTTCAGTTTGTACACAGAAAGTAATTTGGGACTCTAACGTATCATAATAAACGCGTAGCTACTCTTAGTACCAAAAACATGGGATGCATACGTTCCGTTCGTGGATTTGTTTACCGCTTCTAGTTCTTCAAAAAACGCCTTAACCTCTGCCTTCTTTTCAGCATCTTCAGTTTGTATACAGAAAGCAATTTGGGACTCTAACGTAGCTACTCTTAGTACCAAAACATGGGATGCATACGTTCCGTTCGTGGAGTTGTTTACCGCTTCTAGTTCTTCAGAAAACGCCTTTACCTCTGTCTTCTTGTCAGTATCTTCTGTTTGTACACAGAAAGTCATTTGAGGCTCTAACGTACCATAAACACGTAGCTACTCTTACAGTAGTGTAACACATTGATCCTAATGGCCGTGGATGCTGACACCAAAAAAATGTCAAGAATAAAATACTCGACTGTATGATTACCTACTTGAATTCAGCAACTTCTCTCAGCGAATTCGGAAGGAGCACCTTGATTGGTAGGAACGAATAACAAGACGAAAAGCTGGTCCAGAACGGAAAGCTTCTTCCTTTTCGCCTGTTAACCATCTCCTTTCCTTATTTCATTTTTGATCAGGGAAACTTTCAAATGGATAGACTCTCCCGTATTCTGGCTCATGTCTTCAGTACCTAACATGAAGTTAATTCCATTCAATCGATGTCCTATATCTGTTCTTTCTTTTTCACACCCTTCTGTTTTCATCTTCATTGAGCTGTCTTATTTTCTCGCGATTCTCCTCTTCCTTTATGAATCGTAACATCCTTCGACGGTTCTCCAACTTTGCTTCCTGTAGCATTCCAAATATATTTTACAGCTGTTTCTTTATCCTCATCTAGTAACTTAGGGGGATCAAAATTGACCGGTTGGGTGCAGTAAAGGTGTTCTGCATTTTCAGAAATCACTTGTTTTCCATTTGTTCCTCATAATAAAATCCGCGAAACAAAGTGGTCTTTCTCCTTTTCTATGATTTGCTTGTTCTGATTTACTTCATCTGTTCTTATTGAATTTATCAAATCTCTCCTACTCTCGAAAGTTGATTCTGCCTTTGGGTTTGCTGAAACATCAAGTATTTTATCTAATTTTTTCTCATTACCACCATCTTTGAATAATATTTCTGCATTTGGTAGTCTTGTAACTATCAATATCGATAGTGTACCCCTTAAATGCCACTCAAAACTTATATTCGGTTTTAATCACCCAAATTCTTTGTGAATGTATTTCTACCCTCACGCCACCTAACCAGTCTGAGTTTACGAGCCTGTTTTTTTTCCTGTTAAACGATGTCAAAATTGGATCAGTACTTTTTGCTCAGAGTTTTTGCAAGGAGATTCAATAAGGCTTGATAGAGGGCCTGGAAGGAATTCGATCAAGAACTCGTTCTTTTCCGAAATTTGCAACGTTATTAAATCACCTCCGACCCTTCGCTACAAGATCTGGAAAGAAATTAAATTCCAATGCGAATTCTCCTCTGGCCCTCATATCTAAACTCTTATGAAAGTGGAGCAAAAGTGATGGAGGAAATATCTGATCATCTGAGTTGTGATTATGGAATGAGAACCTTGAATTTATTCGAGGAATTCCTCCGAAATAAACAGGTTCTCCATCAAATGAAAAGAACATTTAATATTCAAAATTTCGACTACACTAATAATAACAGCCTTGACCTTGAAACAAATTAATCTGTCCAAATACAGATCTTCAAGAAAACAGAGAGACTTCTAATCCTCTAAGATCCAAGAAAACGAATTGACTGTACATTAAAATCCCGAGTCTACAAAGAATCCAGGGGTGCGTCCCCCTTAATCTTCATAAATTAAAAGAACGTGTTTTTGATCATTGATACCTAGATGTAAGTCGTAGGCCTTATTGAGTCCGCTGGAGCGTATAGAAAAGATTTCGCTGGATCGAAGGAGTGCACGACAAACATAAATAGGACAGGTTTCCGAGGCGAGATCTAAATATAGAATAAAGAGTGTCGTCTGCTATGGGTGGGGCAAATCCAGCAAGTACCCCACGCTGCGGTCGCCATTCTCCATCTCTTCCTTTACCCACGGTCTTCTAGCGCGAACCTACTACTTCCAGCGACCTACGCACCTCTATACTGTACGGGAACCTACGTTCATTCATTCATGCGTGAAGAGTGAACACGTAGCGCAGCGTAAAGATTCCTTACAAATGCGATTCCCTGGCGCCATCAAACGGCGTGAATCATACCGGAAGTTCTCTTTTAATTTCCTCACAATATAGAATTAACGTATCCATTACCAACTACTAGTTAGTTAAATAACTAAAATTGCTACCAAGCCTCTTAGTTTGAACCAGAGAAATTCCACTGATTGAGTCAATGGAAAGTATTTTACTCGTTTGATCGGTAAAAAAGACGTTCCTGACTCAAGCGGCGGTAGGAAATCTTCTGACTTTGACCATTGATATGATAATTGCTCAAAAAAATTATTTGATCGCTAGATTTCGTTGTATACTGAATCACCTAGGTGGGCTCTAATAACAGATTCCTGTAACCGACATCAAGAACGTTCCAGAGCTGTAGTGGTTCGTGTCGGTGCTAAGCTTCTAGAATATTTTTCTAACAGAATTTTGTGCAACTTGCGCCAATTTGTAAAACGAATTTTGCATCAACAGTTTCAAGGTTATTTAACATTTCCACCTAGGTGGGTTCTAATATCAGCTTCCTGTAACAAACATCAAGAACGTTCCAGAGCTGCCGTGGTTTGTGTCGGTGCTAAGCTTCTAGAATATTCTTCTTACATAGAATGATATTACGCAATTTTGTAAAACGAATTTTGCATCAACAATTTCAAGGTTATTCAACATTTACTAAGGTTATCTACTACTACTAGGTCATCTACTAAGTGTTATTTTCAAAAAAGCTTCAGCAATTATGTATCACAGCAATGAGAATGCAAAAAATTCAATGTAAACACTGAGAACAATAATAGAAACTATAAAAAACAGGATATACATCAACACCGACGGATTTGCATGGTGGAGGGGGGTGACTTCGATATGGCCTACAATCGTGAGTCAAATTTTGAATATCTACATCAATGTTTGATAGGAATCGGAATATCAATATCAGGCAACTGTACAAATAAAGCACTTAAGAACCAGTTTTGATGTCACTGATTTAGTTCAGTGACAACTTTTCCACGTCTTTCATAAACGTTCACTCATTCCTCACTGAAAATAGAAAAAGTCACAGATTTTTCAGCAAGAAATTCTAGTATTTTAACTGAAAAAAAAGTGAAAAGGTAACAAAACTCTCAGAAAGGAAAAATATGTGACAATTGGAAAAAGCACACATTTTTCTTTGGTCATAATTGTAAATCAACGAAAAAAAAACGAAACGGAGCAATAATAACCTTTATATTTCATTAAATGAAACACGTTTGATAAATATTCGATTTCTTCAGAAAAATTCGTGATCTGAATAATACCGCTAATAATAATGAAAACAATAACACCAAAAGTATAATAGTTTCGAATAGTCAGAGATATTTTAATTTAAAACACATTCACGACATTTAAAATCGAAAAAATTCAACTTGTAAGTAATGAAAATTTAAATTCATTTGACGCTATTTAAGGATTTCTATTATAATTTTCAAACACTTATGCAAAGAAAAATTTGAATAAGTATATAAAAAAAAACCAGCTGGCATCTGCTGGTAGATTCATATTGCCAAAAAAAGAAAGAAGCCTTTTTGAGGCTACCTATCGTGGGAACTATGGTATTGAATAACGTAATAGAACAATGAACGTGACCTTGTAAGGCCTGACACGAAAACATAAACACGATCCGCAGCAGGACACAAGGAACGTATCGAAGGAGAATACGAAATTACATCCTCTGGATGGTTTTAAAATTCGGGTTCCTTTTCTAAATTCTGAACGCGTTCAGAATCGTGTTACATTCATGGAAACAATGATACGCTCGGCTGAGGACTGTAATGACTATGGGAATTTTTTTTTAAACGAAATTCAAGACAAAAAGCAAGAGAAACAAAAAATACAGCTACTTTCCGATTTAATTCCGCTTATGGGGAATTCCAAGAAGAGGTACGGTGAATTTGAATTGTCGATTTTTCCAGTCCCTTTGGTCATCATAAAAAGAAAACCAACAGAGCCAACAAATTGTTATTAGGTCAAAATTTAGTTTGAAAAAAAAACCTCCTTGACATTCCTGTCCTTTCGGAAACAGTTCATTAATAATTTTGAGAAAACAAATTCAATTGAAATAATATTCTCGGAAAATCTACAAATTTCGTTCATACCACTTTTTCACATAACCTCAGAATGTCTAAAAAATTGGAAACCCTTGATTTTCGTTTTTTATTTCCACAAAAATATTATTATTTTGACGAAACTTGGTTAATATACGCCGTTTTAAATATCAAATACAAAAAAAATCAGATGGAAAAGATCGAGAGATATCCGAGATAAACATTTTTTCCACACCGAAACACTTCTTTTTGAATAAAATTTTATTCAAAGATCTTCATAGCACTCAGGGAGGACGAAAAGGAAATGACAACTGTTAGATAGACTATTGAATTGTTGAAAATCTATTCTTTTAATTGGAGACATATCTCTTTGATTGGAAATTCAAATTTTTTGTTCATAGTCCGTTTATTACGTAGAAAATGATTTTTTTCCAAAAATTCCATTCTTCCGTGTTTGCTAAAATTAGAATTGTTTTTAGTTGAAAATACGCCATTTTTTTCTAAAAGTCATCTTTTTGGTCATAACAACAATTTTGATTAAATTTTTTTTTTCCTGAAAGAAACATCTTTTCGGTAGAAAATTCAACTAATTTGGTACAGGATTCCGTTGTTTTATTGAAAATAATATTTTTGTGTTAGAAAAGTTGTATCGGATTCGTCTTTTTGGGCTGGAAATTTAACTATTTGGTTGATTTTTTGTTCCTTTCTTTGAAGATACTTTTTTAAACTGTACATTTACTTATTCTATCTTGAGTTTTAAAATTGATCATATTTAGTAGAAAATGCAACAGTTTTTGTGAGTTATTATTATTTGTGAGTTATTATTTTGCATTAAAAATGATATGTTTTGTATTTTTGTTGTTGAAATTTTCCTTCTCTTTGACTCCAGAATCCTTTTCGTGGAGTCTTCACCAATTCAGTTGATTTAACTATTAGTTGGAGAATTTATTTCTTCCGGTTAAAATTGAACAATTTGGTTGAAAATTTGTTGTCCCTCTCAGTGAAAAATCCATCTTCAATTGAAGAATAAATAATCCATTTTTGATTTGAAAATCCGTTTCGGCTTAAAAATACAACAATTTGGTTGAACTTTCTTGTTTCATTGAACGATAAATCTGGTTCGGTTTAACAACTTGCATCTCTGGTTCAAAAATCAAGTAAATAGGTTGAAACTTTTTCTTTTATGGTAAAAAATCAATCCTCATGTTAAAAAAAAGTATCTGCTTGATTGATATTCATCTATCTTGTGAATAATTCAACAATTTTGTTGGACAGTCATTCTCTTTACTTGAAAATTTAAATGTTTTGTATTTCTTCCTGGATTTCTTCTGCTTTTTGATTGGAAAATCCTTTTTGGTAGAAAACTTAGCCGTGTACTTGGTTGTTCAAATTTTTTCTGGAAGTTTAATTTCTTTAGTTGAAAATACAATAACTATTTATTGAAAGTTTGTTTTTTGTCAAAATTTTCTTCAACTAAGATTTCTTCTCTCTTGTTGAAAAATCATCTATTTAGTTGGAAACTTGTACTAACCCAACGTCGATGTAGTTACTTAAATTAAATCAGAAGGCACTGCATCTGAAGGTAACTGTAGTGACAAAAGACTTAAGTCGTGAAAGTTTACACTAAATGAAAATTAATTTAAGATAAAATTAGAATTTATTTTCAACCGGACAAAATTATTCTATAATTTCGTGAATTACAAGAATAATTACGTTATCGATACGTAATGGAGTTTACTGAGCTCATTCACTTTTAATCAAGAACTTTTTAGTCAACTACATAACACGTTGGAAGAAGAAAAATGCTATAGAATATGATAAGGAAAGATGAATTCAACTGACCTTCAGGAACACGAAAAAAAAATTCTTAAATGAAAACCGATAACTTTCGATGAAATTCGTAAGAGCTTACAAGCTATGCGAATGTAAAGGCAATAAAATTGAAAAATATTTAAATCATATTCTGTGCAATTTTTATAGCCCCCGGGATCGCTTTTTCACGAAAGACATTCTTGCATAATTGAAATTTCTTATGCTGCATAATGTAAAAGTAATTATGACATTCGATATTAAAAATTTAATTATATAATGTAATTTAATAATCAAATTAAACTTACTTAATCTCTTATTTTTTCATTTACTCTAATATTTGGAATTTCCAGAGCAGAAATATATTAGGGCATATTTTTTTGTGTTCCTAGAAGCAGTAACTCGTAAAGTCATAAAATCACAGTATTTCTTAGAATAGGACTAAAAACTATTCATTCGGAACCAACTTCCAGGTAATAAAATAAGCCCTTATTTTAATTTATGCAGAGAAAGGAACTTAGGTCAAGAGTTCAAAGAAAACTGAAGAATTTGATCTTATAATGATTCCCATGAAGATATAACATAAAAAATATGAAAAAGAAATTTTGAATGTTCCATTTCGCATATGTTTGGAAAAAGGCTGTTCGTTTTCCCCCATTTAGGCACAACAAAAAACACAATGATTATTATTTGGTAATTTTTCCTAAATTTTAAATATTTAAATGATTAGAAGATTTAAAGAATTTTTCATTTGGAAAAAGGGATTTTTTAAGAAAATTATGATTCAGAGTTAATTTGTTTGTCATGCAAATAATAATTGTCACTTCGAACACAGAATTAAGAAAATAATTTTAATTCTGGATATAAATATGAATTTTTTCCCTGTTTCCATGTCATGAATTCCTAATCACGATTGCCGAAATTATATTTCTTTACGAAAATTATCTGTCTTGAACTCAGAATCTTAATTCTTCCAGAAATTACCGTCTCAAACTCCGAATTATAGTTATCCGCTAAAATGCCCTATTCTTAATTTAGAGTTATAATTCTTTCAGAAAATTCTGTTGGAACATCATACACGTTTTTATCATGCGAATTCAAAGATAACTCAGAGAAAAAACATAATTTTTATTTCAAACAGGAATTTCATTTTTCATGGTGCCTTTTTATAATTTATAATTGAAATTATTTCACAACATTCCCGTTTCATTAAAAAAATTCTGTGTTCCACAATTCGTCTAGAGGATTCTCTGTTTCGAAGTCGAAATTACAATTATTTACTAAAATCCACTGTTCCAACTAAAACTTAAAGATAATCAAATATATAAAACCCGGTTATCCCCAGTAATTTGTTAATTTTCCTGAATTGGAGATATTTCTTACTTGGAACAGGGAACTTGGAAAAAAATTATAATTGTGAGTTGGAACATCAGACATGTTTTGATCATACGAATAACAGAAAATTTAGTGAAAGGATTATAATTTTGAATTTGTGAAGGAATTTTCGAATGAGAATTAAAACACTTTGCCACGATTCCTGTTTCATTGGAAAAAAATGTCTGCCCATAATTCTTTAAAAATATTATGTCGAAAAAACATTTTTTTAACCATGGTTATAAAATATATGAAACTCAGTTTCTCCAGATCGAATGTTAATTTTAGTAAAAGAATTATAATTTGGAATTTCAATAGGAATTTTTTGCACATACTGCATTTTCAGGATTAAAATTAAAATCATTTTCAAAAATCCCTGTTGCATTGAAAAATATCTCTGTTCCATAATTGTTTTCGAAAGTTCTCTTACTCAAAATTCCTTTCTTGAATCCACTGTTCCAACTAAAAATTACAATTCGTCGAGCAATTCGTTCAGAAAATTCGCTGCCTTAGCTCAATACTTAGGAGTAATAAAATATATCAAATCAGGTTTTTTCACGGTCGATTGCTAATTTTCCCGGAATTGAACATTGGAACTTTTGAAGGATTTTGAAGAATTCTCATTTGGAACAGGAAATTTGGTAAACAATTTTAATCCACAGTCGGAACGTTAGACATGTTTTTAACATACCAGTTTACAGAGAATTTATTAAAAGAATTATAATTCTGAATGTGAACAAGACTTATTTCTCTCAAACTGCAATTTTCCAAATCATAATTTGCGTTATTTTCAAAAATTCCCATTTTATCAAAAAAATCTTTGTTCTGTAATTACAAACTCCCTGTTCAAACTTTTCGGAATAATAAAATAAAAGGAACATGCTTCGTCCGGTCAATTGGTCATTGATCAAATTTACATATTCAGAATTTGAATTCTCCCCAAAAATTCCCGCTCCACTCAAAATTACCGGTCACTGACTCAAATCCCAGGCCGATTTCCGGATTCCCAAAAATTCAAGGTTACACAAAATCTTGACAAAATGTTTCAAAATTAGAGAAAAAAAAACATTGACCACTGATTGTTAATTTTGATTTCTTAAGGATGCTGTTTTATTGAATTAGAAATAAATAATGCTTACTGTTCTATCAATTAAACAAAAATTACTTGACAAATATACTTTGTCTTGTGTCAACCTCAATATTTTTTCAACAGAATTACAAGACGAATACACTTTGTCTTGAGTCGACTTCACATTTTTTTTGAAAAAGAAATAATGGACAAGTACACTTTTCCGTCTTGAGCCAACCTCACATTTTTTTCAACAGTGCTTGACAAATATACTTCCTCTAGAGTTACCCTCAATATATATTTTTTTTTTCAAAATTACTAGACAAATATACTTCGTCTTGAGCCAACCGTAATATTTTTTTCAAAAAAATTACTGGACAATATACTTTGTCTTGGGTTAACCGCACTTTTTTTTAAAATCACTATACAAATATACTTCGTCTTGAGCCAACCTCAATATTTTTGACAAACTATTTAGTTTTACCCAAAAGTAAGGTTATTTCCGTAACCGTCACTTCTATCTTAAAACTGTCACCTTTCGCGCCTGAAGAACAACAATCCACTGATAACTAACACCAAAACAAAAAATCTCAAAACACTTACCGGACTCTGTCGCCAAAGAACTCGACCTTGCTCTTCTTCTTGACGATTGCCTGCGATTGATGAAGAGGGCTGACGCTAGGTTCACTCGTAGCCGGTGGAGAGCTAGACCCAGTGCTCGATGATAATGAACCAGCCCTTCCTCTCCCATTTTCAATAATCTGAACATCAGTTCCTCGATTGCCACCATTTACATGACCTCCATGACCCGGAGGTCCAGCCGAAACAGCAAGGCTCGGCCTGGTGTTCTGCCTGTTCCTGCGTTTCTTTTTCTTTGCCTCATTGTCATCCTGGCGATTGCCCTGCACGTTATTGACTCCTGGTGGCATCCAGTCCAAATCCTTCTTAAGATGGCCTCTTCCACAGCGACATCCACAAGCCTTGAATGCCAAATCGTATCCCTTCTTCGTCCAGAGATTCTGATGACGCTGACGTTCAGACCAGCTCCTGGCACGTCCACAACTCTTTAGGTAAGTCAACACCGTCTGCTCCCAGGCGTCAAAACACTCGCGGTGCATAAATTGCCCCACGGGGCAATTGTCGTTGTTGCAAGTGACCTTCACCACGTCCTGGAGCGAAGTCATTCGAATCAAAGCATCTCCGCGGAGACACTCCCCGGTTGGAGTGCAACAGCGGGTCGTGTTCGAATTATGACCGTTGACAATCAAATTCTCCATCGCTTCTTGATTTAGGCTGTTTCCTGCCTCGAACAATCCACTCCCGTTAATGTGACGCCTCGGGGCCATCCCTTCCGAAAACCCCCCCAGTCTCGACGCTCTTCGCGAACTTTCGCGCCCGAAAACTCGAATCGAAATCCCCAAGTTCGAAAATTTCACGAGATTTTTACAAACTATTCCATTTTACTCTCGGTATCCTTACTTCGGAACACTGTCCAGGAAGGAACCACGTGTCGCGATCGACTAGGTAACCAGCCTCCAGGATCCCGAACTCGCGTATCATCGACGGAAATTTGTCAAAGTAAGTTCAAGGTCACTTTCGCGCACTCGCGAAGATTTCACTGTAAATTCCACTGTTTTTTCCTTATCAAAATGAAAACACTTGGTTGAACTCAATGAAGGTGAGTGTCAGGGTCACCGGCTTAGGAGGGGGTAATTCCGATCGAAAGGACACCAGGTCCTCTTCCACCTTCTCTTTGTCTCTCAGTACTCACGAATTGAACTTGGCTATCCTGACCGATTTTGATTGTTTTGGGAGCATGTAAATCAGGAAGCCGGCTTTTGTTGTAACTCGCAAAACAACAGATCTCACTCGCACTAGGGTGCACCAGTCACTGGGAGTAGTGGCGCGCGAGCACGAAAGTGAGGCTCGTGAAAGGGAAAGCAATGGTGGGGGTCATGGCTAGACCAATCGATGCGCGCCGGTTGAGTGTCGCGTTCAATGTGTGAGGATTTTTCTGCGATTGTGTGAGTGCCTTCACGTTCGAAGTTTGGCGATGAGTGCGGCTACACGTGAGGTATGGTTCCTCGCATGAAACTGGGATGTAAATAGTGGTGCAGAATGCAGTTTCGGAGGTATTTTCGAGAGGATGTTTTTAGGTTTAGGGATCGTGGGGTGAGTCTTGTTCGAGGTCTTGTTATGATTCAATTTTAATCGTTTTCTGGGGATAGTTTTGTGAGAAAATTGTTTATGGGGAATGGTAGATAAGTGACATTTTTCGTAATGAAGATAATAAGATTTAGTCGATAAAGTACGTTACCAATTTGATTGGGGGCGGGAGTATCCTGCCAAAAAGTAAGTTTAGTGCTATGGAGGTTTAAGTAAAAGCAACGTTACGAACTGGGGCAACAGTTATTACAATTTATGACGCATCCGATTTTTTTGAACTCGAATTGTGACTATTTCACTCTTAGTTGGAAATTGATATTTTTATTTAAAAAAGTTTCCTTACAATTTTTGAATGACATCTTTGCAGGTATATTTGGAAGTCATCGGTTGAGTTTAAAATTGATTTTTTTTTTTTTTTATAAATCGTATTTTTTGACACAAAGATAATTTTCCAGGTTAAAGTTATTCTTTTCCTTTTAGATCAAAAATTCATCTTCTGAAATAAGATTTGAATATTTATTTGCTGAAAATGACCTTTATGGTTGGAAAATAATTCTTTTTAGAATTCATCTCTTTGGTTGGGAATTGAACTATTTATAAGCAAATTCAAATGTTTGTTTGAAATGAAATTATATATTTGAACTTTGAAATTTTGGCTTTCAGATTTACTTTTTATTGAAAAATCATATTTCTGGATTCAGATTAAAAATTCGACTGTTTTGTGGAGGATTCGTCTTTTTGGCTAAAAAATTGGAGACATTTGTTTCAGAATTATGTATTTTGTTGAGATTTTGTCTATTATTATTTGCGTGTAACTATTCCATTTTTGTTTCGAAATTGATATTTTTATCTGCAAATATATCTTTTTTAGTTAAAAATGGATGGATTCTGTTGGAATATCGTCTTTTTCTCAAACAAAATCAGTTTTAAAGGTTAGACTTATCTCTTTTGGTCAAGACATTATTTAAAACTTCGTCCTTTTCGATAGAAAATTCATTGTTTTCAAAATTCATCTCTTTGGATGAAAACTTAACTGTTTTGATGAAAACTCAACTAATTTAAATATTGGAAATTAAACTGTTCTTTAGAAGATTCCCCTTTCGACTCAAAAATTCAACAATTCTCTTGTAGAATAGACCAGTTTCCGTCCAATCACTGAAGTTAAACAGCATTGGGCGGGGCCAGTACTTGGATAGATGACCGTTCGGGAATACCGCGAGCTTTTGGCACCCTTTTTTAGTTTGAAGGTAATGTATTTTGTTAAAAATCGTCTTTTTTGATACAAAGTAAATCTTTTGAGTTGAAAATTCATACTTATTAAAAATGCTATTGGCGGAAAATCAACCTGTTTTGGTAGAAAAATTGACTTTTTTCATTAAAATCAAAGTATTTATTTGAATATTGGAAATTCAACTGTTTTGTGGTATTGTCTTTTCGGGTAAAAAAATCAAAGTTATTGATTCTTATGTTTAATTATTGTCTTAAACTTAAATTTAATGAACTGAAAGAGATGAACTTTAAAAAATAAAATTTCAACAAAAAAGTTAATTTTCTACCATAAAAGGAGAATTTTTATCATGGACGATGAATTTCCAGTCCCAAATGGAAAATTTTCAGCATATTTCATGAATTTTCAGCGAAAAAAGATGAGTTCAGCAAAGTTGAGTTCAACAAACATAATTCAACTTTTTAGAAAAAAATTAACTTTTTTATTAAAAATTCGCCTTATTGGTTTAGAAATGTATCTCCAAGGAGAGGAATTTTACCTCTTTTGTTGGAAATTCAGTTATTTTGGTAGAAAATCAATCTTCGCGGTTTTTAATTAAAACTTTGCTCAGAAATTAAACCACTTCGTTTAATGTTGAAATAATTTGTTGAAAATTTATTTTGTTATTTGAAGTTTCATCATATAAGTTGCTAATTTATTTCTTTGGATATAGGAAACTGAATATTTTGTTGGAATTCGGATTTTTTCTGTAGAAAATAGATCGTATTGGTTAAAAATTCATTTTCTTGTGGCAAATTCGAATACTTGTTTTAAAGTTTATTTTGATTGTTTACGAAAATATCAAAAAGAAAGTTATCAAAATTAAACTTCTTCATAAGAATCCTTTTTTGTGTTAAGAATGAAGTTTTAGCGGAACAGTTAAATACTTTCAATTGAAGAGATGGATCTTCAACAAAAAAAATTATTATTATGAAAAAGTGTAACTTTTATGACTTCCTTTTTCACCTTCCCATAAACAATCGAAATAACCTCAGAGTTAATTGACATATATAGAGCAACATAGAAGAAGTATTTCATTTAGAAAAATAGTACGCTCTCAAAAAAACATTTAACTTTCAATCTGTTCCGCACTTAGCGCAGTTCAACTGCTGTATTGCAATTTCGTCTTTTTTATTAATTTATTAGACTGTTTTGGATCCAAAATTGAAATCTCCTTTCCTTGAAATACGAAAACTATTACATTTTACGTTTAGAATAAATTTTATTTTAGGTAGCAAATTCAACTAATTGGTCCAAAATTTACTGTAGCCCATTGTGTGAAAATAACTTTTGTTGTTTTGAAGATTAGGTATCTCAATGAGAAATTCATTCCTTTGCTCTAAAATAAAACTATTTTGTCGAAAAAGTATTTTTTCTTGTCGAAAATTAATTTTCGCAGCTGAAAACATGACTCTTCCATTTTTGGTTGCAGAAACAACTAAATGTTGCAAATTTCTTATTTTTGTTTGTAAAATAATTTGTTTTGAGTGAGGTTTCAATTCTTTTGTAAAAAATTCATCTCTGTTGGATGAATTTAACTGTTTTTGATTTGAAGTTAATTTTTTTGTCATTGAAATGTCAATTATTCTGGTAGGCAATCAAACTATCTTCTTAAAAATTACCTTTTTTGCAGTAAATACGCTCCTTAAGTCCATTCGCTTTTACTTAATAATACAATTTTACTTCTTCGATAGAAACGAAAAAGGGGCGGGGAAGTATAATAGCTTAGGGGCGCCATTTTCCTAAAGCCGACCCTGTAAGGGGCCGTCCATAAACTACGTGACGAGGACAAAAACTACTATTGGTTAATGGGGGGTCAGAGGCGTTCAGTAGAAGTAACGTTTCGTACTTTGAAACATTCATTTCATTTTAGAACGTACTGGACATTTTTTGTAAAATGTAACTATTCCATTTTTGATTGATAATTTATATTTTTATTTGAAAATATATATCCTTTATAGTTGGAATTTGATTTTTTAAAATAAAAATCACCTTTTTGGCACGAAGTTGATTTTCAGGGTTAAAAATTTGTCATTTCTTGTTCAAAATGCAAGTGGTGAAAAATCAATCAGTTTTGGTTGAAGATTCAAATTTTTTGTGTTTAATTAATTGTTAATGGAACTTATTATTTTGTTTTTGCTGATTTCACAATGCCTTGGTTCAACTTCCATCTGCGTTATCTATATTACTTTCAAATGGTCCCGCCGTTGTTGTGTACCTTTTGTGTACTCGGTACGTAATTTCGAACGCGTTAGTTCTATCTGTTATGATTTTTAAATTTTAAATTTAAATTTTTTATAATTTTTGAATGTGACAAACATTTAGGTTTCAGTGTATACACCAAGCTTGTTTGAAGCTTTGTTGTCTATCTAAAATTTGCGACATGACATGATTGCCTCTATTTTGTTTGTTGTTGTTTTGTTGTTATTTATTGTTTTTTTCCTCTGTTTAGAGTAAATTTTCTACTAATAATGAAGAGGCTTGTACGCTACCAGCCTGTCGCTAAAAGCGAAACGTTCTTCCTCCCATGAAGAGATTTCTCTTTTTATATAAAAAGACCAGAGGATCAAGAAATTTATTTATCCATCTCTCATATTCATCTTTTTTGTTGGAAAATTGTATTCTTCGCCAGGAAATTTAACTGTTCTGTAGATATTTCGTCTATTTGGTTGTAAAGTTAGTCGTAAAGGCTGGGGCAAGAGCTTTGGACCCACTTCGCCTAGTTGCGGGTTCGATTCCCGCTTGGCAATCTGGAAGGAATTCAGCAGTCCACGGAAAGTCGTAAGTCTGGTACCTCAAGAGTTATCTAAAGGTTCTTTAAGTACTAAGAAGCTGTTGATCTTGGTGGTTCGGAACCCACCTTAAGCTGTAGGTCCCCCTGACCCCTGAGTTGCGCGGAAGGTGTGAATGGATAGAAGAGAGGTGTATAAACAAATATTCCAACTTCCAACTATTTTTTTAAGGTTTTTTTCTAATAGAAAATTAATTTCAATACAGTGGTAATAAGCGGATGGCAAGTTTTCACAGACGCAAGGTAGCTAAAATGAGAATCTTAGAATAAGATTCTAATTATTAATTTTTTCTTATAATTAAATCATCAGCTTTGAAAGTAACAAAAGGCTAAGGGCCCGCCGATTCTTCTACTGAAAAAGGTAGCGAAATTCTAAAAGGCCTGTTAGGCCCCTTATTCTCGATACTATAATTATGAAATTTGACTAATTTTTTTTTTTTTTTTTTTTTTTTTTTTTGAGGAAAGTAAGA
>WSXT02181669.1:0-13560 GCA_011762715.2 Neuroterus valhalla | reverse complement strand
TTCTTACGCAAAATTTTTCCTGCACCAATAATTCTCCACAAAAATGTTGTCCTACACACAATACATTGCACATAAAACTTTTGCTACACAAAGTTAAACACTTATAATTTTCCTACACAAAATACTTCCTATACAAGCTTTGCCGACACAAAATATGTCCTACACGAGCTTTTCTCATCCAAAATATTTCCTACATCAAATTTTTCCTACTTAAAACGTGTCCTATGCAAAATTCTTCCTATACAAATTATTTCAACAGAAATTTTGTCCTGCACACAATATATTCCGCAGAAAACTTCTCTCACACAAAATTAAACACCATAATATTTTTCTTTGCACAAAATATTTTCTGCACAAGCTTTTTTTACACAAAATATTTCCTAAATAAGCTTTTCATAGACAAAATATCTCCTACGCAAAATTTCTCCTACACAAATTATTTGTTACAAAAATTTTGTCCTACACACAATATATGTTCTAGAGAAAACTTTCCTGCACAAAATTGAACACTAATATATATTTGCTACACAAAATATTTCCAAAACAAGCTTTCCCTACGCGATATATTTCCGATACAACATTTTTCTACAAGAAACCTTTCTTACGCAAAATTTTTCCTGCACCAATAATTCTCCACAAAAATGTTGTCCTACACACAATACATTGCACATAAAAATTTTCCTGCAAAAAGTTAAACACTTATAATTTTCCTACACAAAATACTTCCTATACAAGTTTTGCCGACACAAAATTTGTCCTACACAAGCTTTCCTCATCCAAAATATTTCCTGCACCAAATTTTTCCTACACAAAACCTTTCCGACGCAAAACTTTTTCTACATAAATTATTCTCCATATAAATTTTGTCCTTCACACAATATATTTCACCGAAAGTTTTTCCTACACAAAATTAAACACTATTATATTTTTCTTGCACAAAATACTTCCTACGCAAAATTTCTCCTACATAAATTATTTTCTACGAAAACTGTGTTCTACACACAAAATGCATTTCACAGAAAACTTTTCCTTCACAAAATTAAATACTATTATATTTAATTTTTCTTGCACAAAATATTGCCTACACTAGCTTTTTCTTCACAAAATACTTCCTACACAAGCTTTTTCTACGCATAATTTCTCCTGCACAAATTATTTTCTACAAAAATTTTGTCCTACACACAATATGCATTCCACAGAAAACTTTTCCTACACAAAATTAAACACTATTCTATTTTTCTTGCTCAAAATATCTCCTACAGTAGCTTTTTCAACGCAAAATATTTCCTACACTAGCTTTTTCTACACAGAATATTTCCTACACGAGCTTTTCATTCACAAAATATTCTCTACGCAAAATTTCTCCTACACAAATTATTTACTACAAAAGTTTTGTCCTACACACAATATATATTCCAGAGAAAACTTTCCCGGACAAAATTAAACACTATTATATTTTTGCTACACAAAATATTTCCAAAGCAAGCTTTTCCTGCGCAATATGTTTCCGATACAACATTTTTCCACACGAAACCTCTTTTACGCAAAATTTTTCCTGCACAAACATTTCTCTACAAAAATGTTGTCCTACACAAAATATTTTACACATGAAACTTCTCCTACACAAAATTATCACTCATACTTTTCTTACACAAAATACTTCCTGTATAAACTTTGCCTGCACAAAATATTTCCTACACAAGCTTTTCTTACGCAAAATGTTTCCTACACAAAGTATTTCATACACAAGCTTTTCTTGCACAAAATATTTCCAACACATAATGTTTCTCGCACAGAACATTTCCTACGCAAATTTTTTCCTACACAAAATATTTTTTACAAAAATTTTATCTTACACTCAATATATTTTACAAAAAACTCTTCCTACATAATACATTTTCCACGATCAATTTTTCCTACACAAAATAAAATTTACACAAAATTGTTATTATTATTGTTCGAATATTGTTCCTCCGTTTATTTTCAACGACGAATTCTTCCCACACAAAATTATCATTTTTCATTAAATATTCTTCCTTGTCTCTCTGAATATCATTCATCTTTGCCCATTTTGTATTGGTTCTTGTTTTAAACTAGTTCTGAACGATTTAGCAAAATCCCCAGTTTTCACAAAATTGTGAACAATTGAAAATTTAGGACCTGTTTCCAAAATTTTTTTTTTTCATCTTTATCTATTGGTCTCATATAAATTTTTTTGATACAAACTTTCGCAGAAAAAAAATACAACTCTAAGAAAATTGAAATAAAATTTAAAAATCGTAAATTTTCTATTGTTTGCTGGAGTGGAAATTTCTAATTATTGTTCTTCAAATGCTGATTTGAAATTTTCTCTAATTTATCTGTAACTGTCACTATAATTTTCATCAAATGAAATGACAGTTCTTCTATAGGAAACTGTTAACCTTTTCCTATCAAATAATAACACAACTTTCAAGCTGATGGAAAAAAAACATCTATGTAACATCGCATTTGAATGAAAACGGTAAATCATGACGTTATCAGGAATCCAATTGATGAAATACAAAATTGTTTTCAAATGTGTCATAATTTATTTTTTTGTCGGAAAAATTTTCCCTGGAAAATAATTTGTGAAGAAAAGTTTCCCTTAGAATATATTTCGTGCAGGAAATAATTTTCGTGGCAAATAATTTTTTTGGAAAAAGTTCTGTGCAGGAAAAGTTTGTGTAAGAGATATTTTGTGCAGGAAAAATTTCTGGTCGGAAAAGTTTTGTGCACGAAAAGTTTGGTGCATAAAAAATATTAGACGTAATGTTTAAAACTATTGACTATTTATTTTTGTGTAGGAAAAATGTTGTTCAATTTGTAACGAAACTACTGCATTTCTATCCAAATAGTTCAATTTTTATCCTAAAAAAATACTTCTTTACCTTGAACGATGAATTTTGAATGGAAAAAGACATAGTTCCAAAAATAAGGCTGATGTTTCAACTTTTACGTTAGGATTCTACTATTTTTCTCAATTCGTATTTTTCTCTTGGATGTTCAACTATTTGTTTTGTAGAATGTTATGTTGAAATTTGATATTTTCTTTTTGTTAAGTTTCGAATATTCTGTTGAATTTGGTAATTTTTTGTTGAAAATACTCTTTTCTGTTGAAAAATGATATTTCTTGGGTTCGAAGGTCATGAATTCCCCGAAAAATGCTTCTTTTCAGCCTAAAAATTATCTTTTATGTTGGAGATTCCTTTTCAAGATGAAAATTGATCTTTTAGGATGGCAAATTAGAATTTATATTTTTTTAAGTTAATACTTTCTACTTTCGAAATGCGATCAATTAGTTTCATCTTTTCTTTATCTTTTGATGGTAAAAATTGAACTACTCGGTATTTCGAAGAATATTCTCAAATCCTTCAACCAAAACATATTGATTTAAAACCAAGCAACTGCGGTTTTGAACCAAAGGACGAATTTTCTACAAAACAGTTGAATTCACAACCAAAGACGGTGAATTAAGCGAAAATGGTTTAATTTTCAACAAAAAACATCATTGCCAATAAAAAAGATGAGTTCTCAAAAGAAATTGTTGAAATTTAGGCAACAAATAATTATTTGTTAACCAAGAATGATTAAAACAAGACAAATTTTAAACTGAAGAAAAACATTTTCAACCAGGAATGTATAAATCCAATTTTTCGATTGTATAAATCGTCGTTAACGAAAAAAAAATTATTGAAACGGTGCCCTGTTTATGGAAAAATTTGTTGAGGATAAACGATGGTTGAAGAGGTAGCAAGAAGATAGGAAAATGCCCCACGTTGGGCGCCAATTGATACGCGAAGCTACTAAGTCAGAATGGAGGAAGCTTAGACACTCGTTGAAATGAGGGATGGTGAGGGGGGGGGGGGATAATACTGATGTTTCAATAAAAATGATTTTCATTTCTAAACTGTAAACAGCTGAATCCAACCAGTAGACCGATTTGTGAGACACAAGTTGGATTTGGAATAAAAAATAAAAAAAAACAGATTCTCGAAATTTCAAACTTTCTGCTAGAAGAGAAATATTTTACCGAAAGAAAAATGGCAACGTAAGCGATAATGGTGTAATTTTCAACGAGAAACATCATAAGCGATCAAAAAGGATGACTTCTTAAGAGAAATTGTTAAAATTCAGGCAACAAAAAAATGATTTGGTAATCAAGAATGATCAAAACAAGACAAATTTCACACTGGAGAAAAATATTCATAACCAGGAATGCATAAATCCAATTTTTCGATTGTAAAAAATCGTCGTTAACGAGAACAAAAATTATGGATGCGGTTCCTTGTTTATAAAAAAAGTTTGTTAAGGATAAAGGATGGTTAAAGAGGTAACAAGAAGATAGGAAAATGCCCTACGTTGGGCGCCAATTGATACGCGTATCTAATAAGTCATAATGGTGGTAGCTTAGACACTCGTTGACTGGGGGGGGGGGGGGGGTAATTATATATTTATGTTTTAACAAAAATGATTTTCACTTCTAAACCGTTAACAGCTGAATCCAATCAGCAAACCGATTTTTGAGACAAAAGTGGAATTCGGATTCAAAAATGAAAAAAAAACAACAGGTTTTCGGAATTTCAAACTTTGAACTAGAAGAGAAACATTTTTAACAGAAGAAAAATGGTAACTTAAGCAAAAATGTTGTAATTTAAAAAAAAAACATCATTAGCGATCAAAAAGGATGAGTTCTCAAGAGCAATTGTTAAAATTTAGGCAACAAAAAAATGAAATGGTAATGGAGAATGATCAAAACAAGACAAATAATAAACTGGAGAAAAATATTCTTATCCATGAATGTATAAATCCAATTTTTCGATTGTAAAAAATCGTCGTCAACGAGAAAAAAAATATTGTTACTGTGCTCTGTTTATGGAAAAGTTTATCAAGGATTAAGGATGGTCAAAGAGGTAGCAAAAAGATAGTATAATGCCCCACGTTGAGCGCCAATTGATACGCAAGGCTTATAAGTCATAATGTATTTATATTTTAACCAAAATGATTTCACTCCTAAACCGTTAACAGTTGAATCCAACCAGTAAACCGATTGATCGAAAATAATTTTTTTATAAAACATCTACCTGTGTCTAGATTCCAGTCTTGTCAATGATCTGGTCTGGCCTGGGTATGGCTGAAATCGTAACGCTTTTTTTGCTGAGCCCTAGTTTAGACGATCTGGTCATCTTGTCTTCTGGATCGTAGTTAGCATTTTTTTATTTTAGGGAATATGATCAGCGCAACTCGTAGGCCGAACCAGACCTTTCAGATCGAACTAGAATTTTTGTTGCCCTCAAATAACTGGAACTATCTGTCAAATAATTCGTCTTTTATTATAATTATTATTATAAAATCAAGTCGAATCCTTTGGATGGAAGCGTTAGTCGTTTGGTTCTTGCCCCGTTGTCGCACTCGTCCCACAATTCAGCTCCGACATAGTTTGGTGATAAGTCTCTCTAGCAATCACCCCAGATGAAGAGTTCGCAAATACATTAAAATAATCCACTAAGATCCACTAAAAATTCAACTATTTGGCTGTGAAATTTTTCCCTAACTGCCTCTCATCTTGTTTAGATTCAACCGCCACCTTCCACAAATTCCATTCGATTTGTCCATTCTCCGATTTCTAATGACGAATCTCGGGGTGAGCGATGGTTAAAATAAGTGAGATATGGGGTGAGGAATTAATTATAATTCAAATCCTGGTAAAGCTCATCAGAATGCGCCTAGGGTCGACAACAATACTGAACGTGGCGCATGCCTGATCTTTAATGTTTAGCTGAAAGGAGTGGAGCTGACAAGGACAGATAATCGTGCAAACTGGTTGACAGAAAGAGATAAAAAAAGGTGTGAGGAAGAGAGGGGGAATATGTATATTTTGCGAAAGAGAGAGATAAAAGAGGAAGGGGCAGAAGCGGAAAGGCACTAGCTGAATGTTGCGTCGAGGTTACTTGATTTGCCATAGGCAATGCCTATGGGAACCCATGGTGTGAAGGCATGTGTTGTTTTCTCGAGGCCGTTGGAGGACGTGTTGCGTTATGCATCGATGATAACATTTCTTCTACAAAAGGATACGACCGCCAGATTATCGTGACTAGATTGAGTCGTTTTTTCCAATCTAAGATTTCCAAAATAAATATGGCCGTAATTCTTATATTTGTGGGATTGAAAGTTGTTGGGAAGATAGACTGGAACTCCGATGTAAGGGCGGTTTCGTGCATGACTGAAATGTCGATGGCAAAAAAGTGATCAACTGCGGAACTGTTTGACTCCACTGCGTTCACTGCGCGCTACTTTGACTTCCCTTTGGACCCCTTCGTCTATGACCGGAATTCTAAGAACCACATAAACTGGGGGGATTCATATTGTAGTTCTGGTTGGGTTACAAAAGATGGAACAATGAATTTTCAGTTATCAAATTAATATAAAAGAACGAATTTTAAACAAAGGTAGATGAAATTTGGACCTCAAAGATGAATTTTCAACTGAAATGATAAATCTTCAGCTTATAAAATAATTAAGAGAGAAAGGTGTTCCACTTCTTACCGAAAATATGAATTTCCTACTAAAGAGACGAATTTTCAACAGAATACATCAACTTCAAGCAACTTTATCGAGATTTGAATTAGAAAATGCGCATCACAAAATAGTTCAATTTTTCATCGAAAGATAATTCAAAACTTATGTAATTGATCGTTGAAATATGTATGACGGCCGACGATTCTTCTACAAAGCAGTTAAATTTACAACCAAAGGCGGGTAATTAGGAAAAAATGGTTGAGTACGGTTGTTTATTAAGGATAAAGGATGGTTAAGGTAGCTAGAGGATATGAGTATTTGTGGAGAAGATAATGAGGGTAGCATAGCTGTGGTTTAAGGTAGAAAAATGCCCCACGTTGGGCGCTAATTGATACGCGGAAGCTGATAAGTCATAATGAAGGTAGCTTGGAACAGTTGAATTTAAACAGTAAACCGAGTTTTGCGACAAAAGTGAAATTTTCATTCAAAAAAGAAAAAAAACAGATTCTCGAAATTTCAAACTTTCAAATAAGAGGAACATTTTTAACAGAAGAAAAATAGTAAAGTTCTTTATTGACAAAATCGATTTTCATAAACTAAAATAACGAACGTTTGAAAAAAATAGTTACATGAACCATGAACCAGTTAGTGCTTGGATGGATGACTGTTCGGGAATACCTCGTGCTGTTGGCATGTTGGCAGGAGACTCTGTCCTCCCGTTTATTCAACTCAATTAATGATGAATCTTCACGAGTTGCACTTACCCTGTAAGGGATTATGGCCTAATGATAAAAAAAAAACAATCGAGTTCCAAACCAAATAGTTGAAATATGAATGACGGCCGACGATTCTTCTACAAAGCAGTTAAATTCACAACCAAAGACGGGTAATTAGGAAAAAATGGTTGAGTACGGTTGTTTGTTAAGGATAAAGGATGGTTAAAGAGGTAGCTAGAGGATATGAGTATTTGTGGAGAAGATAATGAGGGTAGCATAGGTGCAGTTTAAGGTAGAAAAATGCCCCACGTTGGGCGCTAATTGATACGCGGAAGCTAATAAGTCATAATGGAGTTAACTTGGAATCGTTGAATTCAAACAGTAAACCGATTTTTGCGACAAAAGTGAAATTTTCATTCAAAAAAATTTTTTAAAAACAGATTCTCGAAATTTCAAACTTTCAAATAAGAGAAACTTTTTAACAGAAGAAAAATAGTAAAGTTTTTTATTGACAAAATGGATTTTCATAAACTAAAATAACGAACGTTTCCACTTTTAAATCGGGGAAGGTCGAAATATTTGACCGAAAAACAATTTTTTACCTTAAGCCTTGAATTGTTACTGAAGAAAAAAACACCACTAGATATCTTCTACCAAGATAGATAAATTTTTTAAACCCAAAATGATGAATTTCAAACGAAACAGTCGAATTTTTACCAAAAAAGATAAATTTCCAAAGAAAACCCTAGAATCGAATAATTTTCAACAAAATAGTTGAATTAAATACTAAACAAGATAACTCTTTTACGAAAGGATTATGTTTGAAGAAAATCATTTTTTTTTTGAATTAATTCGAAAAGATACAGCATACATGAAAAATTAAATTTTCGTTGAATACATTTTTGAACATAAAAAGAAGTAATTCGGATAAAAAAGTTAAATTTTAAATGAATTGAATGATTCTCTTGGAGAATTGTTGAATTTCAAACGAAATATTTAAATTTTTAAACCATAAATAACATTATTGAATCAAAGATTTGATGAGTTATTCTCAACCAATAATAGTTAATCATTCAACTAAAGAGATGAATTTTCATCGAAGATTATTAATTCTTTACTGGATTAGTTGAATTGCCAGAATGTCAGGTGAATTTATTCATAGTTAAATTTTCGATCAACAAAGAAAAAAATCTATCTCAAAGGCTCTTCCAAACAGAAATTTTCGAAGGAAAGGTTGTTTCAAGGGAATGTTTGAATTTTTTATGAAAATACTGTCATTTCTGAAACTCAGGAGAAGATTTTTTAACAAAAAAAAAAAACGAATGAAAAAAAAAATCATAATATAACCAATAAATTCTCAACAAAAAAGGATGAGTTTTGAAGAAAAAAATGCTTGGAAATTAAACAGAAGGATACTTTCTCAATCAAGAATAAATTTGTATCAAAAAAGAGGAATTTTTCTCAAAATGATTTCAATAGAATTATTTCCTGTATATGAATTTTGAACAGAAAAAATTAATTTTCAACAACGGAGTTGAGTTATTAACCGACAAAAAAGAACAATTTCTACAGAAAAAATAGTTATTTTTCCTGTTGAAAAATTAATTTAAAAAAAAATACCTCATGAAAATAGTTACATTACAAATCAAATTCTTCCACCAAAATCCAATTCCAAGTCAAAAAATTCGTTGGCAACGGGAGAAGAGGAAGAAAAACACACTAAAAAACTTTCGATCCAAAAAGGCTGTTTTTCCAAAAAGTTTATTTTTTGATCAACAAATATTTCTTAAGAAATTTGAAACCAGTTTAGAAAATATGTCAACAATAAAAACAATTTCTAACCCAAAAAAATGAATCCCAAACTAACAATAATTGAATATTCAACTGAAAAGATGAATTTCCGACTAAAATGATGAATCTTCTACTAGAAAAGATAAATTTTCAGTTTGGTTTCAGAATTGATGATAAAAGTAGCGATATTCAAAGTAACTATGAAATGAACTATTTTCGTAGACACTGGTTACTGTAAAAAATTTTAGGAAGTTTCATATTTTCGATTCGTTCTGAACTGGAATAAAAAGAAAAATAATAATTTTAAAAAACCAGGTCGTTTAGAATCGGGTGTCATAAGTCGAGATGACGCAAGGTTACGTTCAGACTGAAGCATTGAGTGAAAAAAACTAAGCTGTCTCGTGGCTGGGATTACCAACTTTTTTGCCCTGCTCTGCCTCATAGAAATGTCATGTCGAATGATAAGGGTTCTGTAAAGAAAAAAGCAGCGAAAAAGACCCACTTGTTTCGTAGACATATTCATTAATAATTCTACACTTTCTTGAATGTCAACTTTTACGCTTTGCAATTTTTTCATGGGCATAACAAGTTTCGTGACGATTTATGACGTGGAAAACAGAAATTGGAATAAAAATTTCCCGAAATGCTTGCAATAATTAAAGAATTCCTCTTTTTTCCCTGTTTTCAATAAACTTTCCTTTTTTATCCGTTTTACGCTCTATCCTTTCCAAGCTTAAATTCGGGATAAATTACATTAGAGTCTCGAACATAGCCACCCCGTTGACAGTTGTTCCAATAATGTTGCTCATTGACGTCGGAAGCGGACAGTACCCAAGCGGGCCATTTCGCCAATGCGGGAACTGACGCATATCATATAGAAAAAGTTCATTCGGCCCCAAATGTTCACGTTGAAGCACTTGAGAAGATAGTCAAAGGCCGTTCATAGCCAAGCCCGAAAGCTGACCATGTTTTGGACTCTTGTGTAATTTAGAAGCTTTAAGGAAATCCGACTTTTTTTGTTAAGAGATAGACTTAGTAATAAGATCTAATATAATAATATTAATATTAATAATAATAATAATAAGACTTCTCTATTGAGAAGTCTACTGTTGTATCTTCGATTGAGAATTCATATTTTTATTAGAGCTGATTTTTTTCAAGTTGAATTTTCAACTATCCCATGAATGGTAAATTTGATCGTTTTTAGTTGACAAATCCAGAATTTGGTTGAAAATTCATTCTTTATTCAAATTCCTGTTTTCGGTAAAAATTTATTCTTCTTGATTGAAAAATCAACTAGTTTATTTAAGATACGATTCCTTCAATGAAAAATCAACTTCGTACACTGACAATTCAACTTTTGTCTTGAAGTTGATCTTTTTTAGTTCACATTTGAACTGTTTTGTTGAAAATTCGTCTTTTCGAGTTGATAATCCTAGTATTTTCATAGAAGATACAACTGTTTGGTTAGAAATTATATTTTTTATAAAAAATTCATATTTTCGGGTAGGAAATTGAACTGCTTGTTGAAAAAATGCCCTTTTAGGCTTGAAAATTATATAGTTTGATTGAAACTTATTATTTCTCATGAACAGAAAATCTTTCCTGATTAGAATTTCTTCTTTTCATTGAAACTGATTTTTTTAAATTTGAATATTCAATTATCCCATGAATGGTAAATTTGATCGTTTTTAGTTCACAAGTCAAGAATTTGGATAAAATTGATTCTTTTTGTAAAATCCTCTTTTCGGTAAAAAGGCATTCTTCTTGATTGTGAAGTTAAGTACTTTATTCGAAATCCGGTTTCTCTCATGAAAAATAAACTTTTTATACTGAAAATTCAACTTTTTTTTTAAATTGATCGTTTTTAATTCACAGTTGAACTGTTTTGTTGAAAATTCGTCTTTTCGAGATGATAATCCAATTACTTTTGTAGAAGATACAACTATTTGGTTGAAAATTGAATTTTTTGTAAAAAATTTATATTTTTGGGTTGAATATAAGCTTTAGGCTTAAAAATAAAATAGTTTCATCGAAATTTGTTTTTCCCATAAATGGAGAATGTACCTGGTTACAAAATCGTCTTTTTGGTTGAGAACTTTATTTCTTTCGGTAGAAATTTCATCCTTTTCGATTACAAATTAATTTTCTCGTTAAAAATTCAATTTTTTAGTTAAAAATTCAAATGTTCAATTTTCTGTGGAAAATTGTTTGTCTTTAGTTTGAAATAATACATTATGATTAAAAAAAATATCTTCCCCATAGGAAATTACTATTTTTGGGTTGGAAATACTTTTTTTTCTGGAAAATTGCCCTCTCTAGTTGACAAATGTAACAATTTGGTTGAAATTTGTTTTCTCTCTTAACTAAGAAATTTTGGATTTATGCAAGTTCGTGGTTTTGGTTCGAGAATTCGTCTTCTTCGGTTCGGATTTAACTTTCTTGTTAAAAATTCAACTCTTAAGTGAAAAATGCAACAGTTCAATTTTTTCTCCAGAATTGATCGTTTATAGTTTGAGATTATACATTATGGTTACGAATACCTTCCCCATAGTAAATTCATATTTTTGAGTTAAAAATACTTTTTTTCTGGAAAATTGCCCTCTTTAGTTGACCAATGTCTCGAAAAATGTTACAATTTGGTTGAGATTTGTTTCCTCTCTTGAATAAAAAATGGGTGATTCTCGCAAATTCGTGGTTTTGGTTAGAGAATTCCTCTTTTTCGTTCAGGAATTACTTTTCTTGTTGAAAATTCTTTTTTGGTTCAAAATCACCTTCTTCCTTTGTAATCCATATTTTCGAGTTAAAAATTTAACTTTTTTCTAGAAAAGTCGCCTTTTTGCTTGCCATTTTACATTTTTGGTTGCACTCAGTTTCTCTTATAGAATTAAAAATTTTTTCTGGTTAAAATTTAGACTCCCGTTTAAAAACCACCTTTTTTGGTACAAATTTTGTTTTCTTTGTTCCAAAATTTATTGGTTTTTCTTTAGAATTAAACTATTTTTTTAAATATCAATTTCGTTGTTGTAAATTAAAGTAATTTGTTCGATATGCAACTGTTTTTCTTCTGACATCCGACCATTTGGTTGAAATTTTATCTCTGTAGGCTGAAAATTCAATTGTTCGGTTAAAAATTTAACTATAATTGTGATGATTCGTCAATTTTTCCTTACAGTTCATCTAACATATAGCCTTGTAAAGAAACAATTCTTCATTCCCTAATATATTCTATAATTTATTTATATTCCAAAAATTCATCTTCCTTGGTTAAAAATTCAAATTTTTAGGTACACAAGTTCAGAAATTCCATAAATTCAAATGTTCCATTTCTAAGTCAACTATTTCCGAAATAAATTCAGCAGTTATTCTTCCAAGAATTCAATTATTTGGTTGAAAAATCAACTTTCAAATCAAAAATCAACAATGAATGTTGGAAAAAGTTTTCCGAACATCATGAAATATTATTTGTACCACCCCCAATGTATGATACATTTCGAATTATTTTGAGGTAAAGTGATCGCGATTGTCATGCAATTCCTGCGGAATATGTGCGGTGCATCGCTTATGACAAAGTCAGTAATAAGAAAAGGTTCTCAAAGAATGTTATGTAGGAAAAACATTGTTTGACAAGGGTAAAAGAAATTCGCTGAAATGTTTTGTTGATAGTAGAAATGAAGAACCATCAAGAAATCAAGTGTATTTAGTTGCTCGCATTAACGGATGTATAAATGTTAAGGAAGAAAAAAATGTATACGAGGATAAGGATTTTTGAAGGACGATTATTTGTAAGAAGAAGACAGATGCTCAGAACGAAAGATTCTGGTTACTGATGGACCTGCCTGAAGAGGTTTTTTTAGGAGATTATCATCATGGCTATGCACAACTCTTTACCTAAGGTGATTGCTAAAGAGACTGATCAATGACCTGTGTAGCAGCTGCATTTTGGGACGATGATGATGTTTGATCAAACAGCACAAAATGACTTTCAGATTGATCTGATCCCGAAAAAAATCAGTAGTGATAATAATTGCTAGAGGATATGAGAATGTGTGGAGAAGATCATAAGGAAAGCATATCTGTATAGCAAGGTAGAAAAATCCCCCACGTTGGGCGCCAATTGATACGCGGAAGCTAATATGTTATGATGATTCTACCCCACTGCTAAAGAGATTGAACAATGACTTGTGTAGGAGCTGCATTTTGGAACGATGATGACGTTTGATCAAACAGCACATAATGACTCCTAGATTGATCTGATCCCCAAAAAAATATTAGTAATAATAATAGCTGGAAGATATGAGAATGTGTGGAGAAGATAATGAGGAAAGCATATCTGTAGATCAAGGTAGAAAAATGCTCTACGTTGGGCGCCAATTGATACGCGGAAGCTAATATGTCATGATGATTCTACCCCACTGCTAAAGAGATTGAACAATGACTTGTGTAGGAGCTGCATTTTGGGACGATGATGATGTTTGATCAAACAGCACATAATGACTCTTAGATTGATCTGATC
>WSXT02181658.1:3100-16973 GCA_011762715.2 Neuroterus valhalla | reverse complement strand
CCTACTCCCGGTGTTTAACCCCGGTGGCCTCCTTTCCCCCCCAACCGGCCCCCCCACCACCCCCCACCCCCCCCCCCCCCCCCCCCTCTCTTGGTTGGAAATTGAACGGTTTCGTAAAATATTCTTGTTTTTGACGTCCCTGGTAAGAAAATGTATTTCATTTTTGGTAAACATGCAACTGTATAGTTGGAAATTTTTTGTTTTGATTGAGGATTCAACTACTTAGTTCACGATTAATGTTTTTTGTTAGAAATTCATTTTTTTGGGTTAACCATACAACTATTTTGGTGGAAAATTGAACTTTTTTTGTTAAAACTTCAACTGCTCGATTAGAAATTATTCTGTTATGGTTCAGAATTCAATTATTCCGTTGAAAATTTGTCTCTTTGGAGAAAATTTTTGTTCTTTTTCGACTCGAATTTTTTTTCGGTTAAAAATTTCACTTTTGTTAAAAATTCGCCTATTTTATAAGGTCATTCAATAATGCCATGTTTTAAAACAGCTTTAACTGCTTGGTTGAGAAACATAATTTTTTTTTAAATTATATTTTCGGGTTGAAAATTCAACCTTTTTGTGGTAAGTTGAACATGTCGATTTTATTAAATTTTCCTAGTTGATTTTCTTTCCTGCCAAGAATAAATCTGTTTAATAAAAGACTAATTTCTTTTCGTTGATGGTTCAACTTTTTTTATCAATATTTATTTAGTTGTTTGATAAGGAAAAGTTTTGTTAGCGATTCATTTTTTTAGGTTGGAAATTTATGGGTTTAGTAGGAAATGCATATTTTTTCCTTCAAAATTCGGCTGTTCTGTTGGAATTTTTCTCTTTTCAGATCGTAAATTAATTAATTTCAAACGAAATTCCTTCATCTATATTTGAAAATGCGCAACAAGGAAAAGTAATCTGTTTTGTTCTGGGATTAAACTATTGTTTCGAATATTAAATATTATATTTTCCGTTTAGGATTATTTACTTTATTTGAAAACTCAACTATTTTATTAAAAATTTAAGTTTTGTTTGAATTCAACTATTTTGTCAAAAATTGAAATTTCAGTTGTTGTTATATTTTAGGTGTCCATCAAATATAACAAAAAAAGAACATTGTTACTTAAGGAGAGTAGGGGTGTTGTTGTTTTTGACGCTACTTTCAGGGTTTCAAGAATTATGTTTATTATTGAGTGACGTAGTTTTTGAACAGACCCTTTTTGAAAATTGGTGTCTTTTTTTGTCTTTAATTAATAGAAGCAATATGTAAGTGCAATTAATAACATTGTTTTCAACTGTCTGTTTTTATTGTAGTTCTTGTATCTTTACGTATTTTTGTATCACATGATTTATGGACGCTCCTTATGTATTATGACATTGAAAATTGTATTTTTACCTTTATCTGTTCAGATTCCGTTTTTTTATTCTAAACACGAGTGAGTAAGCTTTTTATCTTTTACACCTTGTAATTAATCAGTGTTTAAGACATGCGGATAAAGAATGAAAACAAGCATTCTTTTTATCAACAGGTAATATCAAAGTAGAAAATATTCCACAATGATCTTTCAAGTTAAAGTTCCCAAAATTTAACAATTTAACCAAGAAAATGTGTTCAGTAGCCGTTGTAAAAAGTTTTGTAAAAGTCAGAAATTGATGTTTTTTTCTAAAGTTTTGATATTTATTTAAAGAACATCTAAAATCTGGATTGTAACGATTCACGAATTCGAAGTAGACAAACTTTGACCCATTCTAATTATGGTATTCGTTACAGTCGAGAATGTAGAGTTTCTTGAAATGAATATTGGGAATTACCGAGAATACTCAATGTCCGACTTTTACGGAACTATTTTCTCGACTTTAACAAAACTTTTCGCCCGAATTTTACAAAACTTTTTGTCCGACCTTTAAGAAATTTTTTGTCCGACTTTTACCACACTTTTTGTCCAAATTTTACAAAACTTCTTATCCGACTTTTACCAAACTTTTTATCCGAATTTTACAAAACTTTTTTTCCGACTTTCACCGAACTTTTTGTCCGAACTTCACAAATTTTTTGTTCAGCTACTGAACCAATCTCTCCGTGTTGAAATTAGAAGAGTGCTTAAAACTGCAGAATTTTAAATATCGATAAGGTTGTTTCGCAGCTTTAGATAAAGTAATTTTTGAGTAGTTCATTTTAGGTTTACATCAGATACTTCATAATTTTTTTCCGTCGCTTCGTTACAAAAAGAAAAGTAGTCGAAAATTGGAACCACGAAAAGACTCATCCAAAGAGAAATCACTATGAACTACTTTGTTGAAAATTCATTTGAAGAACCGTCAATTTGGTTGTTTGATTGAAAATATTTCTTTGATCGATTAAAATTATTTTGTTTAAACTTGACAAAGTAGCAAAATCTTCTACTTTTTCATTCAAATTCCAACATTAAATTAAGAATAGTAAACGAAATGCGAGAAATATTCTGTCGACGTATTTGAAATATGAATTTCACTAAACATAAAATACATTTATTGGAAAAGTGATATCTGACTTTATAGACAATACTGTACTGTATAAATTTAAATGATTTCCAAATTATGTCTTTCAATCTCTTATAAAAGTGGCGCCTGAAGTAACTGGATAGATCATTTTACTGAAAATTCAAAAAAATGTCATTCATCTAAAAAATTTCTGGGACATTTCCGGTTTCCGAGTTCAGTGGCCACGCTGAATATCAAGTTTTGGAATTACCTCTTCTTAAAAAGACTTGAACGAGAAAATGGTTTGGCAATGTTGGGACTAACAAGAATGAAAAAAAGGTTGACCCTAGCGTGATAAAATCGACTTCATCAGTTCTGATGAACAAGTAATTCTGTCCCCAACGAGGGACAAGAGAAAGCAAGTTGCAGACCATTTAAACCCGATTACAAGCAAATGCATTGATGAATTGGATTCCGTCATTAAGCGCGGTAGAAGTTTGATATTTTTTGTTCAGGTATTGGACCAATTGGGTGGAAATCCAACTATTCGGTTTGAAATTCAACAATCTAGTTATAAATGCAACTGTATGGTTGGTAATTGATTTTTATTTTGTTCAAAACTCAACTATTTCGTTGAAAATTCATATTTTTAGGTTGAAAAAGTTCAACAATTTCTTTAGACATATTTTTTTAGAAAATTCAACTGTTTTGGCAAAATTTTTACATTTTCATAATTTATAATGGAAGGTATTAGATTCATGTGGATTTGGACTCATCCAGTGTTGTCCATTCTCGACTTTTTAAACCCCTAAGTAACAAAAAAAATGGTTTTCATGATAAGGTCCGTCTGTCTGACGGTCGGTTTGTCGTCAGACGTCACGAAATTCCACTTTTTCGCGAAATCACCCTAAATACGCAAGATTGCTACAAAAGTAAGGCTTCGAATTTCCAGGACAGGCCCAGGTTTTTCAGGTCAACTTTTGCCCAATTCCCAGGACAACTTTTTGAAAAGTTCGATTCAAAATTTGAACTCAAATCAATTCCGAAGTATTCCGAATATTGTTTGCAATACCGTAACTAAAATTCGCATGTAATAAATATTTATTGAATAAAATTTGTTTATTATGGTCAGGAAATTAACTTTCTTTCGAAAAGGTGAATTATCAACTAAATAGATGAATTTCCGAATAGAAAAGATAATTTCTTATCTCAAAATATCAATTTTCAGCCAAAAATAGAAAAGTTACATTTTTAATTTATCAAATACTTAACGAAATAAAAAAGAAATGGAACTCGAAGAAAAATTAAATTTATTTTTCAACTAAAAAGGTGAACTTTTGATCAAAAGAGAATAATTTTCCACCAAAAAAGACGAAATATTAACAAAATACATAAATTTCCAACCAAATACTTCTTGAATTATTTAAATTCGAATCAGACTTGTCAAATTTTCGATTAAAAGGTACATTTTCAACCAAAAATAAAACATTTTCTACCAAGTAGCTGAATTTATGACCAAAAATGCAACTATTTTTCACAAAATAGTAGCATTTCCAACAAAGCAGTAAAGTTTTTAACGGAAAGAGATGGATTCCGAACCCAACATAACTATTAAGAAAAACTCAAATATTATTTAAAAGTTTGTTTTCCATCCCAAAAGTCAACTATCAAATTTTTTGTTCAGAAATAATCTTTTCCGATTGAAAATTAAAATTCTTTTTTGCAGATTAATGTATTTTATTGAAATGTCATTTCCGTTTTTGAAGATTCGTCTCGTTCGTGGGAAAAAATATTTTTGGTTGAAAATTACACTTTCGCTCTAAAAATTGAACTATTTCGTAGGAAATTCTTTTTTAGTAGTTTTTGTTTAAAATTAATTTGTTTTGGTTAAGGGATCAATTATTCCTTCAAAATTTGTATTTTTTGCTTCGATTAAACTGTTCTTTATTCAAATATACAATATTCTTGTGGTTAAAATATCAAAACTATTCTTTTTTTTTCGTTGAGAATTAATCTTTTTTTGTCAAAAATCTCACGGCTTTCTTGAAAATTCCTCTTTTCAAAAAGGAAATACGTTCTTTTAGATAGAAAATTCAAATTTTCCCGAAAAAATCCTCCCTTTTGGCTTGAAAATTTAACATTTGAGATTAAAAATCAACTGTTTTTGGTTCAAGTTCAATATATTTTTGTGAAAGAATTTGACCAAGTGATTGAAGTTCATATCTGTAGGTTAACAGTTCAACTATTTACTATTCAACTATACTAGTTCAACTATTCTTGATACTGCAACTATTTGGGTGATAATTCTTTTCCTTTCGCATCTTTGAAGGTTCAAAATGAACGATTTTGTGAAAAATTATTTTTTTTTTTACAAAATTAAACATTTCTGGTTGAAATTTAGGGGCCACATGAAGTAACATGCGGCAAGTCTCACCTGCAATAAGTCTCACCTCCGGCAAGTCTCTTTTCGGCAAGTTTCACCTGAGGCAAGTCTCACCTGCAACAAGCTCCCTTGCGGCATCTCTCTCAAGTAGATTGTCAATTTTGTGGCAAGCCCTCCGAACCGAATAGTCTACCTGCGGTACTCTCTCCCTCCAAAAAAGGGCGGCATTTCTCCCCCAACAAAAATTCGAAGTGGCAGAATACTGTTCATGTGAATGATGTAGATCAAATACCTTCCCCTTTTCCCAAGTCTTGTAGGGAGACAATTCGAATCGGGAGGCTTGCCAAAATATTGGCAATCCACTTGGGAGAGATGCCGCAAGTGAGACATGCTGCAGGTGAGACTTTCCGCAGATAATATTTGCCACATGCGACTCGATTTGGGCCCGAAATTCACCTTCCTTGGTAGAAAACTCAACAGCCTCATAAAAAATTTGTCTTTTTTAGCTTGAAGAAAAACAATTTGTTTAAAATACAACCGTTTGTGTTTCGAGTTTGATTTTTCTTTTCTTAAGAGTTCGATCCTAAATACTGCAAATTTATGCTACAAAATATTGGATTTGTGTGCACCTTGTTTAATTTTTTTGGACAATAGTGACTATATAATTGGATTTGTAAAACTTGAGGCTTTCAGATGCCTTTATTTGAAAAAATTCTGAGACTCCTGTGGAGCGAGTTGCAATCAAAGGAAGTAAGGGGCCCTGACTTGAGGTGGCAAGATGGAAAGTGGGCGATGTAATAATTCCTATATCCTTCATACCTATAATGTATACGAAATATGTAGACTCTGAAGACTAATACGAGGAGTTTAACTCCAAAGCCTCGAGGTCTGCCTTCTGGGAAGCTGATGTTCTATATCTAGAATATCTAGAACCTAGATAGTTTCGCAAATAGTACATATGCGGATATATGGACTCTGCCTTTCTCTTAAACCCATATAAAAAGAACGATGACAATCTCCAGAGAAATTCAAGAATCATTCTTAAGTTTTCATCTAAACAGATCTCAATTCAAATCAAGATTTCAATTTTAGAGGCATATTTTCAATCAGAAGAAAACAGGAAATCCTGAGATTCCTGAGTATCTTCAAAGTGTGTTTCGTTACCTAAGGAGGAATTTATATTTTTAGACGAATCTACTCATGAATCGAAAGACAAATTACAAAGTCCGTTCTCAATTATACTTTCATCCGTTCAGTTCTGACGTAGGTACTATAATTTACTTATTGTAGAATTCACGCATCATAAAAATGCTAATTTTAAAGCCAGAAATGCGATATTAAATTTTGAACTCACCCAAAAAGTTTAGCTTCCAAGAAAAAGGTTCATTTTTAACCACTAAGAATGACTTTCCTACCATGAAAGATGAATGTCTAACAAAATACTTAAATTTTTAACGAACTACTCAAACTTGAAACAAAATAGTTGAATTTTGAAAGAAATAGACGAATCTTTGTCCTACAAAGATGAATTTTGAATCAAAGAGATTAATTATCTATAAAAAGACGAGTTTTCAGCAAATGAATGCATGTCAACATGAATTTTCTACTAAATATTTGAAACTATTTTTCATTGAAAAAAAAATTTGGACCAGTTCAATGCAATGAAGGTAAAAACTTATTCTTAACAAAGAAGTTCAATCCTCAGCCAAATGAATTATTTTTGCACAAAGAAAATTGATGTTTTACCAAAAAGACGCAATTTCAACCAAATAGTCTATTTCAACCAAAAAATATGACTTTCTTAACCAACAAGATTGACTTTCTACTCAAAAAGACGTGTTTCAACAAAACACATGAATTTTATATAAAATAGTTGAATTTTTACCTCATGAAAATTGGATTTTCAACCAAACATATAATAGTTGAATTTTCCTGAAAAATATTTTTTATTCAAGAGAAGAATTTTGAAAAGATGAATTGAAGAAAAGATGCATTTTCCATATAAAATTGTTCAACTTTCAACCGAAGAGGTGAATACAGAAAAATAATAATTTTTAACGGAGTAATTCAGCCAAAAAACCGTATCAGCTAAGAAACTGTTGGGATTAAAACACAAAAATCCGGATTTTCTCAATGAAAAATATTTTATGCAGCACAGTTAAATTTTCAACCCAAATAGTTAAATTTGCAAATAAATAGTTCAAATTCAAATCGATATGTTAAATTTCTCATAAGAAATACGAATTTTTATCAAAGAAGATAATTTTCAGTCAATTGAATCAATTTTCTACAAAATTGTTAAATTTTCCAATCAAAAGACAAATTCCCTCCACTTAAATAGTTGATTTTTCAACTAAAATGACGAATATTCAACCGAAAAAATAATTCTCTTCGAAAAATGCAATTAAAATTTTATATTTGAATTTGAAAAATATTTTGATGTGAAATAAACAACAGCTAGATTTAACCAAGAAAGATGGATTCTGAACAAAATACATTAATTTTTACCTAAACTCATGAATTTGCGATTAAAATATCATGTCCAAACCGAAATGGATAGGTTACTTTTTTAGTGAACAAAATTAATTCTCAACGGAAAAAATGTAATTTTCAACAAAATAGTTTGATTTTCAACTAAAGAGTTGGAGTTCTAACAAAAAAGAAAAATGTTTTGAAAAGATAAATTTTTAACAAAAGATCTCAACATTCATCCAAATATATAGTTAAATTTTCCTCTAAAAACATGATATTTTAACCGAGAAGATTATTTTCTACCAAAAAACACGGATTATCAATAAAGAAAATAGGTTTCCAACCAAAAGAGTAATTGTTGAATTTTCAAATGGAAAAAATCAATTTTTAACCATAATTAAAAGGCACTTTCAACAGAATAGTCCAATTTCCAACCAGAGATGAATCTCCAGCGAAAAAGGAACTTTCAACCAATTAGTTGAATTTTTAAAGACGAAAGATTACTTTTCAACAAATAGTTTCCTTTTATACAAATTAATTCAATTTTTAACCAAACAGTAAGATTTATAATAAAAAATGGTGAATTCCAGACCAAAAATATAATAGTGCACTTTTCAATCAAATAAAAGTAAATTTTGGTCAAAAATAGTTCGATATTCTTATTGGATTTTATTAGCTCACTCCGTATTAAGAGGAAAAAAACGAACAGAAAAAGCGCCAGTTTGTAAGGAACGGTTTTTAAAAAAAAGTATGACTTTCAAGGACTTTCAAACCTAGATTTCGGAATCCATTTTAAGTTTATATTACGAACTAATTAAGAACAAATTAGGAACTTCTGTAACGAAAAACTTTTTCATCGAACGCATTAAAGTTAAAATCTGTTATTATTTATATATTTGCTGTTATTATTTTTATATTTCTAAATATATTCAAATAAATCCACAATATAAGTTAGGAAGTATAACAAATATCGACGATACTTTTTTATCAAAAAGCAAATTTTAGATATTTCGAATCGGAAAAAATTTTATTTCCAGCAATTTTTAGCAACACAGTTTAATTTTCTAGTCAAAAAGGCAAATTTTCTATAAAACAGTTTGCTTATGAACCAAATAGTCTAATTTTAAATAAAAACAATCAATTTCTAATAAAAAATGGAATAATCAAATTCGCAGTCAAGAAAAGAGATTTTCAGAAATACCAAAAAAAAAAAACGAATTTCCACCCAATTGGTAAACTTTCTAGGCGAAAAAATGGATCTTAAACTAATAAAAATTAATTTTTAACAGAGTTAGTTCAACTTTCAACTAACTCGTTGAATTTTTGATCAATAAGAATAATGTTCTACCCGAAGACAAAATTACAATAAAATACATCAATTTTCAACTAAACTAGTGATTAAAAAAAAATATCAGTTATAAATCAAAAACGGAATCGTTACACTTTCAATTGAAAAAACTGATTTTGAACAATATATTTTAATTTACAACCAAACAGATGAAGTTCCAACTAAAATGATTGATATTTAAAAAAAATGGAAAACACAGCTTGATATCTTATTCTCCTTTCATCAGAAATCAAATTTGAGATACTTTGAATCGGAAAAAATTGTATTTATAGAAAAATTTGGAAACTATATATATAAGCGTTTATGATTTTTATAGTTTCTACGAGTTCACTGTATTATCGATATTCGATTCGCTAGCTAGAATTCCCAACAGACTCGCCAGATGGCAACCTTCATCAGGAAACTGAAATTATCGATACTAAAATGAGGTAACGAGATTACTCACCTTTGAAGGTTTTACTGGTTGCAGTTCAGTGACCTCGAAATCATCTCCGCTAAGACTAGAGTTTGTGGAACAGTCAGAAATTTTCCGAACCGGAGGGATGTTCAAAAAAGCGACAGGAGATTTTTCCGGATCCGAAGAAATCGGCTGTTCATAATCCGAGCCCTGATTAGCTTCTTGCAAAGTCGCGAAGTATGGATTAGATGACCCCAAACAGGAATTCCTCCTGGTCCCATTCTCGTGGAGGTTCCTAAAATAAAATAAAACAATTAGTATTATGAATTGTTGGAGAGTTTTAGAAAATTTCCAAAAAAACGGGTTAAATAAATGAATGACAGAACTGATGCTGCAAAAGTTGGTTTTGAATTTTTGAAAATTGGAAGAACTTAAGAAATATTTTTTGGTTTTATTTGCGGATGAAATACTTTCATTCTGCCCTTAATTGGAGAATCGAATTGAACATAAAACATTGAAATACGACATTTCTATGTACGCCGAACATTTCTTTTATTTTATGGCATCAACTCGATTCCCTTGGCACGAAGGTCGGGACTATCGTAAAAACGCAAAACACACGAGGGCACACGAGTACACCTCAATTACGCCTATTATCACTCTTACGCTTATCAGGATTTTTCTCCCATCCTATTTCAGATTTACTTTACAAACGACTGTGTTTATTAAAACTCACATATTCCTTGACATAACTTGTCATCGAGTCAAAGGAATAAATTTTAAAAATTAAAGAAGATTCCAAAAAATTAATAATTTTAGGCTTTGATATTCATACTGCGAAATGAATAGGGAAAATGAGGAATGTTAACAAAGATATTGCAAAATTTTAGGAAGAGCGAGGAAGATGAAAAAATAATACTAACATTTTACAATAGGAATTCAAACGATACTTGAATCCCAGTGATAACAATTATTTTGATACTTCCAAAATTAAAAGCTCTCAAACTTGTGATCTTTATTTGAGTCTTGGAAATTGAATTAAATTCCGATTGACATTTGAATTCAGGTGAAAATATTCAAATTGGCAGGATTTATAATTTGATGTCATACTACTCATTTCTCCTTAAAATGTTTGAGAAACTTTCAAGAAAAAATGAATAAAAAATTGAATCATTTTATATTCAGAATATTCGGTACCATAGAGAGAATTGGAATTAGGATATTCTAAAGTTCAATTTACAACGGTACCGTTTCTCAAAACTCAACAGATTAAATTATAAAACATTGAAACTTGTTCATTAAAAAAAAAAAGAAAACGTTCCAAATTGTAAAGTTCCTGAAACTCAAAAGCTTTAAAATGAAAAATTTGCATCAAACAATCCAAGGCTCGATTCCCAATTTGAATAAATATATTTGAAAGAAACTAGCTATAATTTAGATACTTTCAAATAAAAAAAAAAAAACGTATTTCAAATAATTAATATTCCAAATAAGATTCAAGTAATTCTTTTATAGGTTAAAAAAACTGCGGTTTGATTTTTTCTTGTATTGAGAGGATTTATACACTGCTTCCAAAGCCGAATCTTTCCAATTTCCTCCCTTTTAAATTTTACAATTCATTTCTGAAACTCAAAATATGAAACTTTTGTTATTTCTCAAGTTGCAGTGTCAGTGTTTGTTTTACATTCAGTATTTTATTTTTTTATATATTTTCTATTCAACTCCTTTTGAAAATTAAATTCCTTCGAAAAGTGGAATCCTTCCGATTCGAATTCTTTTTAAATTAGACGCGATTCTAGATTTTATTGTTGTTTAAAATAAGAAAGGCTTTCAAAATGGACATCTTCTAATATTGACAGGTTCAGGATGTCTATCAGACAGATAATTTTAAATTTCCGGCCATTTCCTGGTTTTTTCACGTTCGATTGTTAATTTCTCCCGGTCAATTTAAAACTGTTGAAAATATGTAAATGAATTGTAACGATTTTTGAAGATTTCAAAGATTTCTGAAATTGAAACAGAGAATTTTTGCAAAAAAATATATGTAATTCTGAGTTGGAACATTATATAATTTTTTATCATTATGAGAATCAAATTTCTGATTCAGAATAGATAAATGTATGAGATAGTTTCAATTCTAAATATAAACAAGTTTTCATCAATTCCCTTATTCTAAATCGGCATTGAAATCGTTGTCGAAAGTTCCGGTTCGATGCAAAATATTCTCTGCTCCAGATCAAAAAATAATTTTTTACAAAAATTTCCTGTCCAACTAAACAAATAGAGTTTGAACTAAAACTATGAAATTTTCAATTGGAATAAGTTGAATTTTCAGTTTAAAATATTACTTATAACAAAAAAAAAAAAACTGATTCCAACAAAAAAATATAACTTTTAACCAAAAAAAAAAAAATAATAAATTTCAAACAAATGATTACATTTTTACCATAAATGATGAAAAATCAAATAAAGTTGTAAATGCTTCACGAAAGTAGTTGAATTTTAAAATATAAAAACGAATTTTTAACTGAAATGATGAACCTTTAACTAACATGGTTCAATTTTTGCCAAAAAATTAATTTTCAACCAAAAAATACAATTTTCCATCAAATTGGTTGAAAATTGAATCATGAACATGAAAACTTAAAAAAAAAAGTAGAATAGTGACATTTTGGGCCTAAAAATAATTTTAAACCACACATAAGAGTTTTCAACTTAAAGAATGTTCGCCTAAAATGAAAAGTGTTTGACTGTATAACTTGAATTGTTAATCGTCAAAAAGAATTTTTAAGAAGAATATTAACTTCCGAAGAAAAAGATTATTTTCTACCAAAAAATTGATTCCTCAACAAAATATGTGAAGTTTCAATGAATTTTCAATTCAAACAGACAAATTTTCACCGCATTATCGAATTTTGAACTAGAAAAAATCAATTTTCTACCAAAAACAAAACAGCTGAATTTTCAGTTGAAGTAATTGATTTTGAACCAAACTTCAACGGGAATAGATGTATCTGAAGCAATAATATGAATTTTTGACGATAAATATTAATTTTCTACAAAAAAGGCCAATTTTCCGGTATAGAAATTCTCGAAGAAATAGTTTAATTTCCAAATTCAAAAATCAATATTCAACTAAATACTTGAATTTTCACTAAAAAAAGATAAATTGATTCTTAACAAAGTGGTTACAATTTCAACCAGAGGTAAATCTTGAATCGAAAAATGCAACTTTAACAAAAAGATTTGATTTTCGACAAAGAAGTTTGAATTTCAAACAAGTAGTCGATTTTTGAACTAAAAAAAGGTTAATCTGCAATGAACAATGAAAACAAGTTTTCTATCATAATTCAGAAAATATTTCTTCTTCGGAATACTGCTTCTACTCTAAAGACTACTTGAAATACTTTCTTTATTGAAAATTAGGAAGAGGAGACTTTAAAATTATGACGAATCTTGAATTGAAGGAACAATTTTTTTAAATTCCTCTCTTCTAAATCCGAATTATAATTATTGTGAAAAGTTTCCGTTCCATGTAAAAAATTCCCAGTTCCAAGTGAAATTATACTTCCTCACTGAAACTGCCTGCCTTCAAGAAAAACTATCATTATTTTCTGAAATTCTATGTCCCAAGTCAGATAAATGAGGAAAAGCAAATAAAACGTGATAAATGGGAAAAACAAAAATTCTTCCTCTCATGACGTATAGATATATTTGAATATTTTGAGAATCAGATCAAAGGAGAGTCACATTCTTTCAATAAAATGATAAGATCTCTTTTTGAATCATAAAAAGAAAGCGGTCATTTCTCGTATTGTTTCGATAGAATTTTTTATAGTCTAGGTTGAGTAAAGTAAATTCCCGGGTTTTAAATTATATTCCCGGTCATTTCCCGGTTTCCCGGTCAAGTCGCCACCCTGGGTAATTTACGGAACCATTTTTCTAGATTTTTTTTCTATCAGCTGGTAGTAGTAAACATTAGGTATATGGTAATAAGGATTATAAAAAGAAACTACTCAGCATACAATGGATCTGTTTACATTCAAGGCGTTCCTGACAATGAATTCGTAAAATGTTTATATTAATTTTGTGGACGAGCTATAGCCTCTCGAACATGCAAGGGTGAGCATTGAGCAAGAAAAGAGTACAATTTGAATGATATGTACATAAGGAAATATATTTAAATTTGGAAAATATTTGAACTTGGGTATTCATTGACTCTTTACCTCGCAGAAGAGGCACTCGTGGGACTAATACAGAGGCAGCAGGAGTCGGAGTGACGCCTGTGTCGGCAAACTTGGAGGAGGTGATTGTCTTCCCGAAATTCTCTAATTTCATCACAATCAAGGCAGGAGCAGCTGCTTGCTTGACTTGGTGTTCCACTGTGTCCTTCGAACTTTTCTAAATCAGGATCGCTTCTTTCGAATCTCTCGTCAATGTACGAATAGTCGGAGTAATCGCTCACAACAACGCTGGGAGTCCTCCAGTATCTTGGCCTTCCTTCATTGGATTCGTAATCCACACTGTCACCCAAAATTGTATTATCCCATCCTATAAATATAAAACCTTCATGTTAATGAAATCATCATTTAAGGACCAAATTAACAATTTCTGTACTATGGGGCCGTTCAAAAAGTACGTCACGCTATTTTAACAGTTTTTCCACCTGTCCGCTCCTCCGTCACGGATCATCAAATGGAGCTCGAACCTCCCAGGGTGATGACACAAATACCAACCTCCCCCCCACCCCCCCCCCCCCCCCCCCCCCCCCGCCCAGCCGTTCCCCATCCTTTTTTTTTTTTTTTCAATTAGACGAAATAGATATATC
>WSXT02181647.1:0-17358 GCA_011762715.2 Neuroterus valhalla | reverse complement strand
TGAATTTTTAACCCAAAAGGATGAATTTTCAGCGAAAAATGTAATAGTCGACATTTCAACCGAATAATTATACAAAATAGTTGAATCTTCAACTGATATAAAATAATTTTTTACTAATATATTGTATTTTCGACTAAAAAGAATTATTTTCTACCAAAAAGTTGAACTTGCAACCAAAATGAAGAATCATGAACAAAAAAAACAGTCTTTCACAAAGTAGTTGTTAAATTTCTGACCAAAAAGTTTCATTCTTGAAGAAAAATGTACCAATTGATAGATGAACTATTGAGGTGCCCAATTTTTAATCGGAAACATTTGGATTCAACCAAAAACACGTACTTTGAAAAAAAAAACAGTGGAATACTCAATTTTCACAGAATAATTTTCAAAATAATTTCTACAAGCCTGCTGAAGAGCAACTTTTTCACTTTTGGAAAATTTCAAATACATTTGGCGAATTGTTTCTGAACTGACCCCAACCTGAAAAACCAGAGTTCTTCAAACAGACTCAAACTTTGGCAAAGTGTATATTTTTTAATCATTTTTTCCCCCAATATGATTCATTCCTATTCATTTATTCGTGTGGACTCACAAACTTCTACTTTCTTGCAATTTTTAAAGAAAGATTTGAACCCAAAAAATAATTTAGATTGCAAAAAATAAATTTTTTCAATTCTAAAATTGAATACCCTAAGATTCTCGTTTTCTCAATTCAAAAACTTTATGGTTGCTCAATTTCAATTTCAAAGTGCTCAATACTGAGTAGTTTAGGATTTGAAGTTGTTTAAATAGGAGAACTTTCAAACAAATTTTTTTTATTGCTTCAAAAGTCGAAAATTTTTTAATTTAGATCGCTCGAAATTAATCAAGTGTAAATACTTTATAGTTAGAATAATTTTGAATTGACGGCGCCAACAGAAATTAATCCTTCAGGGTCGCCACAATCGACCCACGCAAAATTTCCCTGATTTCAGGAAAATTCCTCAGATTTTTTCCCATACATTTTCCATACAAAACATAAATTTTACATATTTCTGAGATTTATGTTTACCAACATCTGATCCTAAAAATGTATAAAAATATTATCAATTTCTTAGGATATACGATATGATATTTTCATACATTGCTTACAATTATTCGATATCAATTCGTTCGGTTCATATTGCCTTACTGATGAGTCCAGTGGATTAGCCCAGGACGAATCGTTTTAATATCAATTATTTATTATAAATGTATATTTTGTAGGAATTGATTAATGGAATAAAAAAGTATAAACCCAAATGCCAATATAAAAATTCTTCTTTTACAAGATAAAAGGGTCTCCAAAAAAAATGTCTCGACAGCGTAGATTTAATCTAAGAAAAGGCATCCCCTTTTTTCCCTGATATTGATGAGATTTCCCTGAAATTTCCCTAAATTTTCCATGATCAAAAAATTTCCCTGATTTCCAGAAATTGTGGCAACCCTATCCTTATTCTGATACTGGATTTTCGATTGAATCAGTTAAATTTGAATAATTTCTGAGATTAAAGGAATCAAAATATTTCGGTTCAATTCAAATCCTTAAAAATGATACATTATAAAAAAGTGATATTTCTCCTAATACTTGAATCCAATCCAATAGATTGGGACTCGTTTCAAGAATAGCCAGCTTTAAGTTAAAAACCCTGAATTTTTACAATGTACAATTGAAGAAATAACAAATGTCCTGTTTAAAAATAAAACTGTTTACGCTATCGTACACTTTTCAATTGAAAGCGTCAATAATTGATTAATATGGAATCCTTTGTAATAAATATTCCTACATTAAAATTTTACAAATAGCACATTTCAGAATTGTAATAACTAAATCTGCTACAATTCAAAGTAAAAAGTTTTATTAGTTGAACAATTTTCAGTGATTATTTTTGAACTTGTCGAATTTGTATTGTCCCAAACGCAGAATTTTCCAATTTCATCATTTCGATTTTACTCCATTTTTTGAACAAAAATTAAAGTTTTTTTCCAACTGCTCGAATATCAGTTTGATTTTTTATTTCATAGAATCCTAAAACTTATAAATTGTTTGCTTTGGAAGCTCTGACTAGAAAAACTCAAATAACTGACCTCATTCAAAGATCAAAAAATAGCCAGAAATTTTTGTCTTGTCTTGAGTAGCAACCCTGTATAATTATTAGCACAAAAAAAACTCTTTATCCTAATAAAAACTAGATGCATTAAAACATCACTGTCTTCCGAATTCAAGTTATCCAAACATTGGATTTATTTGTAATTTGATTAATTTTTGGTTTTATAATACTGAGATTGCCTTGAATTTTTTTTTCTTGTTTCGAAGTTTTTATACAGTTCCGTTTATAGCACTTCCTTATTCAAATATATATAATTAAAGAATATTCAATACGCTTGCTGTGAAAATTTGAGATCCTCTAGTAGGAATAATTTCAACTCTGGAAAATAAGAAACTTAAGTACCCGTACATATGAATGTCTTAGAATTGAAGAAAGATATTGACTAATATTAAAGATATAGTGTTACCCGCACGCCATGTCTCCATGACAACCCACCACGGGAATAAATCGATTTTGAATCACAGGAAACTTGGTTTCTTTCAAATTAAAATGATGTTGAATTCTTTAATGTACATTACAACAGCATAAAAACTTGAGGTTTCATATTTTTTGGAATGATATTACTCCAAACAAGAATTTCTTCCAAACAGTTTTTTTTCCAATTCAACACATTACCTATTTGACTGAAGGAGAGAAAACAGGAGAAAACTTTGAGATGCATAAATTACAGCAGAAAGAATAAAACGAGACATGGAATGAAATTCTTATTTAGTTCTTAGATTATGGGACAAGAATATAAATTATGGATTAATTCGGAACTTCGGATAAATACGTACCAGAAAGAGCAATAGCTTCTCTGAATGTGTGTAACTCAGGATCTGGATCACTGCCTGGTGCAGGTGTTGGCGAAACAACCATGCTTGCCGTTGGACTTTGAGAAGGAGGTGAACCACAAACCATCATTCGTGGTTTTGGCGAGCTTCTGCAACACAAAGCAACGATAATCTCTAGTTCGGTTCTCAGTGGTTTGCTTCATTAGATTAATACGTTTTACAAATAACAAAGTTGTAGAAATATAGGGTGGTAGTTAGAACGACAAAAAATTTAGGCGTGGACCACTTTTTCCCAACCATAACAATAAATAACTCAAAGCTCCAATAGCTGGCGATTTTTTAACTTGAAATAACAAAAATTAGTGCAGTTCAATCAGAAATAACTTGATTTGAAAAATTGAGAAACAACGTTTTTTCTTATCCAGGCGAATGAATATTCAAGAATTCTAACAGACTGTACAGCCAAATTCTCTCGAAACAGGAAAAGAAAGGACATTATTCACGAAAGGGAAAAATGAAAAATAGGAGAACACAAACTATTACACAAAATTCATGAAAAGGTATATACTGAATTCAATTAAGTGGGGACACTAAATAGTTCAACTTTTGATAAAAAGCTGAATTTTCAATCAAAAGACCCGAATTCTTAGAAAATCAAGAACTTAACTTCAGCGAAGGATGTCCCTTAAATAAGGTTCAGTTTTTGACGAAGTAGTTCAATTTTCAATAAAAAATACCAGATTTCAAAAATAATAAAAGATGGCTGATTTTCGAACGAAAAGCATTTTTATTGAATCGAAAACAGCCGACTCAGCCAAAAAATATCAACTTTCAACGGAAAAATATCAACCAAGAAAGATTTTTATCAGAGATGAAAGGAGTTTCAACCAAACTGTCTGATTGTCGAACCAAGAAGGCGAATTATCTAGAAAATAGTTGAATTTTTTATCCAATAATATGAAATTTCAATCAAAAAGGTGATTTTCGAGTCGAACAAAAGAATTTTCCACAAAAAAATGGGAATTTCAAGTAAGAGGGATGAATTTTCAACAGAAAAGTTCAATTTTGAACAATTGACCGAATTCTCAAACAAAATTGAACTTCAATTTTTTTGAAATGACTTTTTCGATAAATAGTTTAATTTCCAAATAGAATGATGAATCTTTGAAGAAAGAAAAATAATTTAAAGAAGATCATTTTTCAACCAAAAAGTTCAATTTTGAACTAAAAACAATCTAGTTCAATAAAAAAAGACAAGTTTCGAACAAAAAAGTTGAATATAAATAATAATTGAGATAAAATGAATTTATTCTTAACCAAACAGTTGCACTTTCAACCAGAAAATATTACATTTCTACCAAGAGATACATTTTCAACGAAAAAACATTGTTCATTCAACATAAAAAGAAATGTAAAACAAATGTTTTAAATTTCAAGCCAAAGAGACCAATTATCATAAGCAAAAAACGAATTTCAAAGCCAACAAGAATAATTCGTGAAAAGTAGTCGAATTATTCACCCAACAGATGGATCTCCAACCAATAAAATCCATTTTTAACAAAGTAGAATAACTTTTGATCAAACATTTTTATCCAGGACGTTTATTCTAAACATTCTTTAACACAACAGATCAAACATTGCAAAATAAATCAATTTTGAAAAAAAGACTCAAAATTTCAACAACAATATATCATTTTTCTTACGAAAATTGGAACGGTTAAACTCACAATTAGGGAAAATCAATTCACGATAGCAGAAAAAAATACGGATTTACAACTATTAGTTCATTTTTTAATCAAGAAGATGAATATTCAAATAAAAAGATGAATATTTAACTGGAGCACATCAATTTTCAACCTTGAAGGTGAATTTTCAAACAAGAAGATTAATTTCGAAATAGAGAGAATCATTTTCTAAGAGAAAATATAATGTTTCAACGAAATAGTCGAATTTCGAACTCGAAAGTATAATCATTTTGCAACGAAAAATGGAACAGTAACATTTCTAGTTAAAAAAAAAAAACAATTGCAAACTAAGCAAAAGAGTTTTATACTAAAACAAAGAATCTTCATCTGAAAGAGTTGAGTTTCAAACAAATAAATTAACTTTTACTGAAAAAGATAAATTGTTGACGAAGATTTGAATATTGAAATTTTAAAATGAAAAAAAAATAGACGTTTAACTAAACAAATGAACAACTATCAGATTTGAGCTTTTGACAGATAAATTAATTTTTACTGAAAAAGATGAATTGCCAACAGAAAATTTACTCAATACTCGAATTTTAAAATGAAAAAAATGGATCTTCATCTCAACGAATGAATTTTTAACTGAAACTATGAAATTTTCATCAGGAATTAGTTAAATTTTCAGTTTAAAAAATTACCTATTGCAAAAAAAACTAACTTTCAACAAACAAACGAAAAAAAAACTGTCGAATAAATTACTATATTTTTACAAAAAATGATGAAGAATCGAATAAAATTGTAAACATTTAACTGAGGTAGTCGAATTTTAAACCAGAAAGACTAAGTTTTAACTAGATCATTCAACTAGAATAGTTCAATTTTTGCCAAAAAGTTAATTTTCAAGCAAAAAAATATAATTTTTCAACAAAATGGTTGAAACTTGAACTATAAAAATAAAATTTCTCAAAAAAATGGGATAGTGACAGTTTTGGCTCAAAAGATTAATTATAAACCAAACATAAGAGTTTTTAACTAGATTAATGTTTGACGAAAATGAAAAATGTTCAACTGTATAACTTGAACTGTTAACCGTAAAGAAGAATTTCTCAGGAAAAATATTAACTTCCGAAGGAAGAGATAATTTTCTACAAAAAAAACTGACTTTTCAACAAAATATGTGAAGTTTCAACGAAATAATTGAATTTTCAATTTAAAAAGACAAATTTTCACTAAATTGTCGAATTTTGAACTAGAAAAGATAAATTTTCCACTAAAAATGAAACGGTTCAATTTTCAGTTGGAGCAATTGATTTTTAACCAAACTGATGAATTTTCAGGTATAATGAATGATTAATCTTCCAATGGATGAATATATTTTAAGCAAAAAGATGAATTTTTGACCGTAAAGAATAATTTTCTTAAAAAAAGGCAAAGTTTCCATGAATTTGAAAAAGATCAATTTTCAGTTGAAGTAATTGATTTTCAATCAAGCTGATAAATTTTCAGGTTGTTGAATCTCCAATTCAATACCTGAATTTTCACCAAAAAAAAATGAATTGATTTTTAACAAAGTAGTTACAATTTTAACCAGAGGTGAATTTGAATCAAAATCATGCAACTTCAACATAAAAATTTATCTCTCAACGAAGACGTTCAAATTTTAAACAAGTAGTCGATTTTTTAATTTAAAAAAGATGAATTTGTAATGAACAATGTAAACAAGTTTTCTATCATAATTCAGAAATATTTTTTCTTCGGAATACTACTTTTAAGGACTGCTTGAAGTACTTTCTCTATTTAAGATGGGGAAGAGGGAAAATTGTGACGAATTTTGAATTGGAGCAATGATTTTTTTTAAATAAATTTTTATTTTTCTAAATAGTTCCTGTAACATATGAAAAATTCCCGGTTTCAAGTGAAATTATACTTCCCCGCTGAAACTCCCTGCCCTTAAATAAAAACTATAATTATTTTCTAAAATTTCCTGTCTCAAGTCAGATAAATGAGGAAAAGCAGATAAAACGTGATGAATACATTTTTTCGAGAAAACTTAGATAATAATTCTTTCTGTATGTTTGGGCTATCATCAATTTGATTATCAAATTTGAGTCAGCTAAATAAATATCACAGAGCAACAAATTTGTAAAACGTTTTTTTTATACTGGAAAAAATAAAAATTCTTTCTCTCATGAACTATAGATGTATTTAAATATTCTGAGAATCTGAGTGAAGAACACTTACATTCTTCAAATCAAATGATAATATATCTTTTTATTTCATAAAAAGAAAGCGGTCATTCCTTCTTTTTTCGGTAGAATTTTGAATAGTCTAGGTTGAGTCAAATGAATTCCCGGTTTTTAAATTTACCTCCCGGTCAAGTCGCCACCCTGATTTTCAGTTAAGGAGATTAATTTTCTACCGGAAAAGGAATAGTAATTGGATTTTTACCCAATTTTCGAAAAAAAAAGGAAAAAATTCTCAAGCAAAAAAAAAAAAATAATAATAATTTGTAACAAAATAGTTCAATCTTTAACCAATAAATTGAACTTTCAACAAAATGATTGAATTTTCAATGAAAAATACATTAGTGGAATTTTCAGCTTGGAACAAAAATAGAATTTTTAACCAAGAGATTCATTCTGAAAGAAAAATATACTAGTAGACTTTTCTGTTAAGAAGAATTTACCTTAAATGAAAATAGGTGAAGTTTTCTATTCGGCTCTCTTCATTCAATCCGCATTCAAACGTAAATACAAGAAAAAGGAGGAGATATGAAGAGTGAAGAGCATGTTTTCAATAAATATCCCTCAAACAATTTAAATTGTTCATTTTCAGACGTTTTGAATTTTCAACTGTTCAAGCTTTGCAGGACTGTATGTAAATTTTTGAGAATAAACATTCATAACTTCAAATGAATAACAGACAAAATTTCAAAGTGAAGAACTTCAGAATCACACATTGTGAATCGAACTTATCAGACTCAGACGGATTTGAAAACGATCTCAATAGAAATATCAAGTAATTCGGAAGGTTTTTCTAAAAAATAGTTGAAAAATGATTTCTCGGTTTTCTGTCCCAGCAGCCATCCTGCATACTATTCCAGTATCAGTTTACTGCAATATTGAAGGTAGAGAGTAAGGTTGAAGGTTGCGCAAATTTACCTGTGCGAGTGTGGCCTTGGTGGAGGTGGTTTCCCAGCCAGATATGCCAACAGGTCTTCCCTGCGGATCATACGCCTTTTTTTCCTGGCCCAGTTCATTATTTCTTTACTTCGTTTTTGCTTTCCCGTTTCAATACCCAAGTCACCACATCTCTTTATACCTTCAACTGAATCTGTAAATGAAATACACCCTAAAATTAATCAATAGTCCATCAAATACTCTTGCAGTTTCCTAATTGAAGGTTGGATATGCAGAGCCAAGCTAATGTTCCAAAGCAGGTTTACTTGCTTAGAATATTTGTTTGTACTCTCTCCCTTCTACGAGCTTGAGAGTCCTTACATAACCTTTCCTCTATATTAAAGAACATGCCTTAGCCCCCACGAACTGACCACTTATATCAACGAAGCTGTTAAATTTTTGAGGAAAAATATGACTTCAACAAAAAAGATTCTTTTTAAATCAAATAGTTGCATTTACAAAATACAAAGATGAACTTTAAACCAAAAGCTTGATATTAAACCGGAAACAGTCGAGTTTAAAAAAAAGTTCAATTCCAACAAAGGTGAATTTTGAATCCAAAAGGAGGAATTTTCAAAAAAGCAGTTCAATTCTCAATAGAATAGTTGAACTTGAAACGGAATAGATGAATTTATTATTAGAGAATTGAGTAAATTCATTTTAATAATATTGTACTTTCAACAAAGATTACTTTTCTTTCTAAGAACAATTCTCAAACAAAACGGTTAAATTGAAAAAAAAGTTTAATTTGCAACAAAATAGATGACTTTGTCATTTGTGACAGGACAGTTGAGCTTTTGAACATTTTCAACAAATATTCAAGTTAAAAAAAGTAATATTCAGTCTAATAATTCTAAGCCTATTTAATGTGGCGTAATTTATGAATTAAACGTGAATTCTTTACTCTTCAAGTAAAATAAACAATATCTTGCTGGAAAAAAAGCGAGTGCGCTTAAAGGAATAAAAATCGTGACGATTGACGACGTTACGAAATCTATTTCAAGATGAAATAGATTTACAATGATTCACTCCTATAATGATAATAACAAATCAGCTTAATCCTCCGAAAACATGGAATGTTCTCTCAAATTCACATTTCCTATGTCTGGCGGTTGCTTCCTTTGTGGGTTAAGTAAACTGCGTCGCAAAAAAGTTGTGCGAGGTAACGAAAAGTTGCGAACAGCTGACCGAAATCAAAGGTCAGCTGTTGGGTTGAGGGTTGCCCACGAGAAAGTGAAGGTCCCTCACAGAGGGTCAAAAATCACCAAATCACGATGCAGGAGAAAGGAATGTATATCTCCATGAGGAAAAAGGAGGGGACGCAGGCAGACACGCACCTTTGTACAACGAGGTAACCGTACCCGCAGCCGTCTGAAAGGGCAGCCAAAGGGATGCGCCCTGGGTGCGATCTGCAAAAAATAAAAGGAATTTAGCGTTAGAAAATCGATAGACACAGGTTCCACTCGCGAGCGATCGTGCCTCCTCACAAAATGGATGTCACTCAAAATGGCAACAGAGGAACACGAGACGGCCAGACGTTGGGGCGTTGCGTTGGGCAAAGGGCTAGCGAACACTACCAACACATTATCAGAGGCACGATAGCTGAAAAAAGGAAAAAAGACACGAAACATGTCGAAGCCTGCCTTTGTAAAGCTGGGCGATGGCTGATGCTGTCGAGTGAAATCCAGACCAGATTTGGTGCGTGTAGTGTTCCTTGCTGTTGTAATGTTGCTGTTCGAAGTCGGGCTCGGCCTCGATCGAGGCGACGCATTGCTGCTCCCAATCATCCCAATCGTCGCTCATGATGGCACGCCTCACTCGCTCTCGCGAGAACAAGCGAATTTCGGTTTCACACCTTTTTACAAACGCACCACTTTGTCAATCAAAATATTCTTATTAAAGGTATTACACTTATTAGTCCTTTATTTCACTCGGATCAGTCGCAACACGCGAGGGCAACGCGAGGACGACAACACAGCCACACTACACGTACGTTCCATTCCCATTCCATGTTCCCACTTCCCTTTCTCTGTTCTCCCATCCCATGGTGAAAGATTAGGGTTCAGTGTACAGATGGCGCTACGAAAGAGCGCGCAAGCGCAATTTAAGTTCGTGATTTTAGTCATCGGGACCTGCTGCCATCTGTTTAGTATCGTGTTTTGTCGCGAATTCGAATTGTGTTTAGACCGTTCAATTTGGTCTAAATTGTGACATTCTTGTTTTGTTTGAAAATTGTAATTGCGCTGGTAGTACTGGCTATAGAGTGTTTATGTTCTCACGATTGCAAGGTGTGAATTTTAATGTGATTATCAGCGAACGGTCGAGAAGCAGTAGAATATGCTATTATAAGTAGTTTTTGAATAATAATGCTTACAGTGGTGGATGATTATTTGAATATTCGTTCCTTTTGCCTTCTTGGATTGTTGTCAACCTAGTTGACCTAGGAACACAAATAACCTAGTTCCGGAACACAAATCTTACTATTAAAAACGATTTCAGGGTCTGGAAGAATTATATGCACATGTCGCCTTCGAAAGTTTTCAATTTCAAATTTCGAAAAATTCCATCAATTTACCAAATAACGCTTACGGTTCACAATGTATTATTTAATCCAAAATAACCTTCAAAAATTATTGTTTAATATTTCACAAGGACTGTTTCAAAATGATACCTACATAAATTTCTGGTATTCTGGTTCGTTTGAAAATATGAGATTCTCTATAGTTACAAACGGTCTTTAGTGTCTCATAAGACATTTTTTCCAACTGTATTTTTATAATGGGTAAAAAATCATTTTTAACCAATATTAACAGTATTTTCAATCGCATTATTCCGCATGATGAGATTCTTTATTATGGATGGTTAGGATTGATAGTCCGGGATTCCCCGGAATAGCCTCTTTTTGAAACACGCAATTTTGGTTATTCACGGTTTTTCAAATCACAGGATTTCCTTATTTTTAATATAAAAAAATTTTATCTGACTAAACTCTAACGTTTTTTTCCAAAATGTTTTCCAAATGACAAATATTTTCATAAATTTGTATTTTATTCATACTATTTTTATTCATGAGTGGTAAGCTGAGTTTTAGGTTTTTTAGTTTCCTAGCGGAATTTCTAGTTTTTGAAGCTTATACTTGAAAAGTATGAAAAACTAGGAATGATGAAAATTCTTATTTATTCGTCACAGGCTTCTTTTTACCTCCTTTTTAGTTTTGATTAAAAATTTATTCTTTCAATATGAAGGGTCTACTACTATATTTTTGGTAGGAATTATTTCTTTTTTATTTTGTTGAAAATTTTAATGTTTTGTTGGAAATTCAACAATTTTAATGAAAGTGAAAAGTCAGTTTCTCCAGTTAGAAACAAAATTGTTTTGTTAATTATTTTTCCATTCTTGCAGAAAATACATCAATTTGGTTTATATTATTTTTGTTGTTAAAAATTCAACTATTTTATCTTTTTGACTTGAGAATTGAACCATTCATTTGATTAAACAAAAATGAGAACTTCCTTGTCGGAAAATTTTTTTCTTTCTTCCAATGATTCATCTCTTCATGTGAAAAAGCACCTGCTTTGTAGGAAACTATTTTTCGCTTCAAAATTCAACAATTTAGTATCAATTTTCCTCTACTTGACTGAAAAATCCTTATTAGTTGAAATTTTAACTCTTTTTTCGTATTCCGTTTTTTTCGCGTCAAAACCTAATTTTTTCAACTGATAATCCAACTATCCTTCAAAAATTCATATTTTTAGGTTGAAAATTTAACTGTTTTTTCTTAAGAAATTCAACATTATGGCTTAAAATCTCAACAATCTAATTAACATTTTTTTCTTGATTGGAAATTCTACTCTTTTGTTGAAAAATCATCTATTATGGTGGAGAGTTCAACAATTTTGTTGAAAAAAAATTTTTTTAATTCAAAATCCAACTCATTTGTAGAGAATTTGGCTGTTTTAAATGAAAATCCATACATTTGGTGGAATATTTAACCATTTTAAAAATATTTCTTTTTTTAAGTTGATTATGAACTTTTATACATGAAAATTTAATTATTACATTTTTTTCATTGAAAAATTGATTTTATTTAGTTAAGAGTCCGATCATTTGTTGGTGATTCGTCTTTTTGGTTTGAAGAATTTAACTGTTTTGTAGAAATTCGCCTTTATTGCCTAGAAACTCATCACTTTGGTTGACATTTTTTTTCCACTGAAAACTAAAACATTTTCCGATGAGAATTATTCTTATTTGTTAGAAAACACAACTTCTGCGTTGAGTAAAATATATTCTTGAAAATTTTTCCTCTTCGTTGAAGATTCATCTCTTCAGTCCTAATTGAATTATTTATCTGGGTAAAATATATCAACATCAGATTTTTTATAGAGAATCTATATTTTTTGGTTGGAGATTCAACTACTTTGTTGTGAAACTAGTTTGTGAAAAAATCTTCCCTCCAGTTAAAAATTTAACTATTCAATTAAAATTCAGTTCTTTTCGACAGAAAATAATTCATCTTTGTTCAAGAACTGATTTTTTTTTGAATCCAACTACTTGGTTAGCAATTTATATATTTTTGTTTTTAGAACATTTTTTTGACCTGAAGCCTGTTATAGACGCTAATTGGTTTTCGAAGAATGCAGGAATAAAATTTGAGTCCTACTTTTTTCAAACCCTGTGTAAATATTAAGAGTTCTGAGGCTTTGAGAAGAAAAAATCAATTTTATTTGGGAAATTCCTATTTATTTTCAAAACATACATAGAAGTGATAAATTGACTATAATGATTGAGGGCGAATTTGCCAAAAAAAAAAAAAAAATTCATTCCAATGCTCATAACTCATGAATCCATCTAAACTTCAAAATTGTTTCCAACATGTGTTTTGAATAATTCAATAAGTTTTCCATTATTTTACTCATTTATTCAGGAAACTCGAAAAATTTCTTTAACATATTTCAGATGACAAGGACAAAAAAAGAAACAGGATAAGGAAAGTAAGAAAACTCGTTATGATAAACTTCAAATAATATATCTTGCACAAAAATACAACGTTTATCAACTTGACCAGCATCATAAGCCTAATTTTATGTACATTTTAATATATGTACAAATTTTTCAATTACTTATAAAATATACGTAAGTACATATTTTTACATAGAAAATGTTAGAAAAATATTCAGTATTTCCATAATAATAATAATAATAATATCAAATCGAATTCGTATAAACATCTTAAATATTTAAATATTTATTATATACAGAATGTTTTGATGTTATCGAACGTGTTTCTATGAAATTCCATTCGAACCACCTGCTGATTTTTCTGGTAAACATTGCTGTTCTATGGACTTCCACACTTCCGCTAGCTGAAAGTCAAATACATTTTTTTTTAATCGTTAAAAATTATGTTTATCAATATTAAAAATAAATCTACAGAAAATCTATTCTGAATTAAACTTCATTGATAAAAAATGATTAAAGGAATATAAATTGGATATACCTCCGAATGTCCTCGGATTTGGACGCTCACAAGGCTTTGTAGAACTGTAGCAAGAATTTCTAAATGAGCATGAACCAATTGGGTTTCCATGTGAAGGCAATGAAGGGAGAACAAATTCCTCAACTCGACATTCGCAATTATAGATTCTTGAGCCACCATTTTATTTTCCAAATACTCCACGGTATCGGCCTAAGAAAAAGAAAAATGTTAAAAAATTCAAGGCAATTCAAATAAGGAGGAAATTCTCCTCAAATCAGCCAGGTTCTACACCTCAAGTCACAGAATCTCTCAGCGACGGAATAAGTTTTTCTAGAGGAAATCTGGTAACAAGTATTTTTTCGATTTGAGATCAAAATTTTTTTTTTTTAATTCTATATAGTTCTTGATTGAACTCAGATAAACAAGGTTCATTGTCAGACCCTGAGGAGTTTTACTCTTTTTTTTCGGAATCTGTTCAAAAATTTGAAACAAGTTCGGAACTCGAAAAGTGGCTTTTATTTGTTTGAAAATACAATGGGTGGATGTATATTAAAAATCCAGACTAATTTTTCCTGTCAATTTTTTGTTGAAGTTGGCCTGATATGAGGAAAACATCCAGTCCTGCAAGTTTTATGCGGCCTAAATAAACTTTTTTAGCCAGGAAAATTTTTTGAATAAAATTTCTGCATTTTTGTCGAAGAGAACGAAAGGTACAAAAAAATACTGAGATAAAAGTATGCACATCTATAAGAAGAACCTGCGCTCACGAAAATGCTTCAGCCTGCATAAAAATTATACGAGGCTTTTTTTGTATTAACAGAATTTTTTTTCGAAATAGTGCAAAAGATAAAAAAGGTGGAGTTTCGCAAAAAATCTTGAGTGTTTTTTTTTTTAGAATTTTTGAAAACGTGAAAAGATTTTCTATAAAAGCTCAATGTTTCTATTTTTTAGAATGTTTTTATTTTCAACTTTAGCTTACGTGAGGAAGGCTTTGTGAAAACTGCACATATCCCTTCAGACGGTAGAATTTTTTTCTGGATATTTTCTTTGCTCGTAAACATTCCAAGATGTCATAATAATTCAAGAGTCATTTTTTTAGAACTTTTTTAAGTGCGCAAACTTTCATCTTAAGTTTTTTCTATCTTTGAAGTTTCCGAAAAAAGTACTCCAATTCAATTTTTTGAAAAAATAAGGGTGACTACTAACCCGGAAGTTCTTCAGAAACGGGGTATTTTCAAGATTTATATTTAGTTTAAAAATCATCTCTTTTGGTCGAAAGTTCAGCTGTTTTGTTATACATTTGACCCGATGGATAGGAAATTGGTCATTTGGTATTGAAAATTCATCTCTTGTTAGAAAAGTCGTCTATTTGGTTGGAGGTTGATTCTTTTTTATTAAAAACTCTATTTTTGAATGCAATACAATTTTTTTCATTTTAAAGTCTACATTTATGTTTTTGATTCACGATTATTATCTCTTGGTTGGGAGTTCTGTTCTTTGGTTGGAAATTTCCATTATTTCGTAGAAAACTCAACTATTTTATCGAAAAGTCATTTGTGTAATTGAAAGTAAACTATTTTAGTTTGAAAAGTCTATTATTTGGTTGAAAACTTAGCTATTTTGTTATAAACTGAACTGTTTCTTCGAAAAGTCATATTTATTCATTGAAAGTTAATTCTTATAATTTAAGAAGTCTACTATTGTATTTTTGGTTTAGAATTAATTTCTCTTGGTTAAAAATCATTTGTCTGGTTGGAAAATTAAATTATTCTTTCGAAAATACAACTGTTTGCTCAAGAAGTCATGTTTTCTTCTCGAAAATTCAACTGTTTCGTGAAACATTTATCTTTTTGGAATGTCCTTAAAGTTCTGAACGTTCAAATGAACATTATTTGCTGATAAATTTGTAAATGAGAAACGTGCTAAACAATTAATTTAGTTCTATTGCAAGTACTTGATTCAAAAAAGGAAACTTATGGTGCGTCGTTTGAAATGACGCACAATATTTTTTTTGTTTAGAACAATATTTTTAGATAAAATAGGATTGGGGGTAAATATTTTATTCATTTGAACGTTCAGAACTTCAAGAACATTATTTGGAAGGAAAATGCATCTTTTGGCAGAAACGTCATCATTTTTCTGTTGCTCAAGAATCAACTTTCTTGGTAGAAAATTCAACTTCCTTGCACGGAAAAAATATGTTATCGAATTTTTCTTTGACTGTCAACCACTTCTGAATAGGATGAAAAGTTCATGAAATTTTGAGTAACTTTTTATAAAATCTTGTGCACTCTTCATTGCATTTTCTTGAAGTTTGCAAAACAAATGAAAAAGTCAGTCGAGGTTCAAGAAAATTTAGTAAACAGCCCACGAGACTATGAAAAAAATTAATGAAAGTTTCACGAACTGTTCTGCATATCCAAAAATGGTGGTTGACAGTTAACGAGAATTTCGAAAACCTATTTTTTCCGTGTGGTTGGAAATTTAATGATATTCAAAATAATCCCTTTCTCTATTAGATATTCAACTATTTCGTTAAAAATGCAACGGTTAGGTTGAAAATTCATCCTTCCGGTTGAAAATTTATCTTTCTCGGCTAAAAATTAACCTTTTTTTAATTTATCTTCACGCGTTTAAAATTCAAATAATTTCTAGAATATTCGATTTCAGATCTAGGATAGTTCAACTATTTAGTTGTGAAGGCAATTATCAGATTCGGAATTGGTGTTTTATTGATTAAGAACTCAACTCTGTATTTGGAAATTTATAATTTTGAGCTTCGAAGTAAAATTTCTTGTGGATCATCTGATTTTTCAGCTGGGAAACTCCAATCTTCTATTGAAATTGATCTTTTTTGGTTGAAAATTACACTATTTTGTTAAAAACACAACAAGTTTCGACTTCAAACCTCAGAAAGGTGTTACTTACAACAATGTTAACTGAAAGAATTCGTTCCCCCATTATTTTATTTCATCGAATTTTTTTTTTTTTTTGAAAACAAGCCCTATTTCTATTTCTCCTGTCTTAATAGCATTTCGGGCTGTGAGGTTCGAATTTACTTTTACGAAAATTAACATTGAATAATTAATCTTGTAATTCTTAAGTTTTTTAATTCTCTTTGAAATGATAATTATTATAAACGCGTAACGTCGACCAAGAAAAATGTTGTTTTCTTAACGGGAAACAGCCTAGAATTTTGGTTGTATATTTATAAACAAACCGTTGCAACATTGCTGATTTCGCAGAAATTCAGAGACTCATGATTTTGGGGAAATTTTTGCTCTCAAATCGGGAAAATACGTGTCACCTAATTTTTTCTAAAAGTAACAGAGTCTTCGATTTGAAGTGTAGAAGCTGTCTTATTCGAACAGGATTAGATCTAAAGAAAATTCGATTTGAAAATGTATATTAAAATTAATATGAACAAGAAATTTTGAGAAAAATATTACATCAGTCCCCCGAATGACTCCCTGCATTTGTCGCTTCTTCAAAGCCAACATTGTCGATAAAGCTCGCTGATGATCTGCACTGACTCCTCTTTCATGTCTTTCACATAAACTCCTATGAGCAACGAGAATATCCAACAATAAATTTAGACGTTCACAAACCATAGTTTCTTCTCTCACTGCTTGCTGTAAAGCTCTGGTTGAAAGTAGATTGATTTCCCTGGAAATCACAAGAAAGAAATAATCTTTATTATTGTTGCACTCCATGTCAAATTTATACAAAATACAAACCTTACTCTCACCAACCTATTTTGAACTTATACAACTACTCTAAGATATTTTGCTTGAGAAAATTTTCTCCTCAGCCTGAATAACACACAAATGTTTAAGAACGCTTTCTGGCAAACCAAAAACGTTTGGAATTTTCGGTAAGAAAAACGTTTCGAAAACGTTGGATATTTCCGTTGATTTTTGAGACTCAAGTGAACAAAACTTTTCAAAAACGTTATAAAAACGTTTGACCCATGAAATTTTGAGTGACTACAAATTCAACACGTCTTTCAAGTTTTAAAAGCATTTAAAAGAAATTTGGTAAACGTTCAAAAGAAGTTTGAAAAACTTTGGAGAAGTAAAATTTGAACGATCGAAATTACGACCGTATTCCAAA
>WSXT02181636.1:0-21106 GCA_011762715.2 Neuroterus valhalla | reverse complement strand
CTGAGTCCGTTACAACCAGTTTTGAACCGTTTGGAGCGTTAAAATTGGAAAATTTCAGGAGCGCAGACTTGGCGCAGACTTGGCGCAGGATTTCAACCCACTCTAAATTGGTCATAAATTTTTCAGTATTGATGGAATAACTATACTTTTACCAGGTAAAAGTTGTATTTTTTCCTCATCTTTCTAACGGTCCAGAGTACTTTCGATTTGATTACACTAGTAAAAATTTTCAGCTTGAAAACAAAACCCACGTCACAACCAAGCATTCTCCCTTACTCAAGTTCCTTTTGATCGGTCATAACAGGATTTCGATTATTTCAACGTGGGTACATGAATATCAAAAAGCATCCTTTGATGTTTTATTTCATCTTCTGTTTGTAAGGGTGAGAAAGACTAGTGAGTTACAGTTAAATCTTTTGTATCTAATTTTCCTTATCATGATTCTCATAAAAGACACTTGTTGCCCTCAAACTTTTTTCAGGAGAATATTTTTTTTCGAAAGGTTTGATAGTGCTATTCCATAAAACGATCGCACGTTTTCGCGATGTCTCCTCCTGTTCAATAGGCTTTCTTCTCAATTATCGACCAAAGCAAATGTTTTCTCAAATAGCCCATTATTTGTAAAAAACATAAGTTCGTTTGAAGAAGGTCGATTATTCAAGTGAAATTATTTAAAAAAAGATGAAGATTGTGTTTATCCTTGAAATTGATTTGGAACCTCACAAATACAAATCGGGACCTAAAAATTATAACATGATTCTGATAACATTCACGATTCAAGTGTTGAAGGAATTTCAACTTGATATGTTAGGTTAAGAGCAAAAGTCTCATTCCCATTGAAAAATCTTTTAAACATTTGTTTAGAGAAATATCAACGTATATCTCATATCCTTGAAGCCCTTTACTGACACATGAGGTCACAGTTTACCCACAAATGAGAGTGTTCATCTAAAATAAATGTATCGGTATTTATAAATAAGTATACTTCATTGGTCGCACTAAATTCGCATGTGTCCCCAAAAAGTTTGACATGTTCATACATCGGGTTCAGGTTGTGATTTCGCCTATCTGTCTATATACAGTCAGTTTCTTTTATCTCAAGACATCGAAACATCTTAAGAAATACGCATCTAAAGGAAAGAATGTAATAAAATCTTTTTTTTTCTCCAGGGGGAAGAGTCAACCTACATAAAATGACCCTAAAGCTAACTTCCGTGTGCGGAAGGGGTTGGAGGTAACTTCCGAAATTCTAATTAGGACTAATGTACTGCTATTTGGCGTAAATCAAAAACTAATTTTCAAATGGAACCTACGTATTTTTTAATGGAAAATCTGAATCTACAATAGTTAACACGGGTTCCCATCTGGAATTTTAATGTTACCCCCTCCTGCCCCATATGTTGGGGTGTAAGGAGGGGTGTAGGCAAATTTTCGCAGGGTTGCTTTGCTCCATCGCAAATATTAACTTTTTATATTAGACTTTTTTTTGTAGGACGCATATTTCCTAAAATATTCCAATGTTTGAAGATACAGTCAATGCTATTTTTCATTGTTCATTCAACAAAAACTATTTTCAGACAGCGATTCAGGTTGCCGTAGGGACCTTCTGCAGCATCTAATCTACATGTGGTGAAATTTTCAAGTCGATCTGTGCAACAGTGTCGAAGTCAATCGTCCCGAAAGTAATATGAGGGTACAATGAATCTATCTTATATGAACAGGAAATATTGAGGAAGTGTTTCGGAATATAGAGTATTGGATTTAGATTAGATAATATTATTCAATGTGTTCCCTGAGGGTTCACATTCTCTTCGCACCTCTTAACTATCCCTTAACACACCTTTCCACTACCTTTAAGGAAGGGGGGACCTACAGCTTGAGGTGGGTTCTGAACCACCAAGAACACCGGCTTTAAGTGCTCAGAGTAACCCTTGTTCCTAAAAGTAACAGCTGAAAGCGTTTTGCAGTAACCGTTGCTCCGCTGGAAGTTATAGTTACTGCTAATACCCGAATCGCTCCAGCGAGCTCAGAAAAAGTAGTGCAATACAATTTGACGAGTAAAACAACGAAATTTGATCCCTCATCGCTGACGAAATTCTAGTTCCACTAAAATCTAATGGTTTTCCATTTGAACTTTGACCTTGCACATTACACATTGAATTCTATACATTTCTTGAGTAGCTGCATAAATTAAGGGAGAGGATCGGCTGATCATCGTTCCGGGTTTAAACTTTCAACTTCAAGACTTTTGAGGTTAGTTTTGTACATTATTGTATTCAGGTTCGTATATTATTTTATCAATACGATCAATACATAAATTGGCAATACTGATGTATATTTTAAAGAAACTTATTCCCAAAAAGGAATAAAGAGTATCGTTTATAGTTTCTTTTACTAAATGTATGTATCAAAGAAAACTAAAATCGCCCTTCTCAAATGATCGCATAGAAAACTATTGACAAACTATTGATAAAGCAAAAAACTGGGAGTGCAGTGATGGTTACGGAATAAACAGGAACAGTTACTATCGAAACTTCAACCATTACTGCCGTGGCAACAGAGGTTTATGTGAGCGCAGTAACAGTTACTGTTCATCTCATACTCGGGAATCGCGCGTAGCAGTTACGTGGTTGGCAGTAACAGTTACGGTTTACTCCTCTCCGTGTACCCACCGCCATCTTAACACCCTAAATATAAGATATTCAAAGCTGTACATAAATACACAATTAATCAATTAAAAATGTTTTTGCATAAGATTTAAATTTTCAAATCCTACAAATTAAAAGTTTATTGATAATAGTTTAAAAATTGTTCTCTGAAATTATCAAAAAAATCATTATTCCAAATTAATTTTGGAATTTTCGAAAAGGAGAATGTCGAAACGAGTGTTCAAATTTTTCAGAATTATTCCTAGAGTTTTATTTCACTATAGAATATGAATATATTTTTTTACATTCTCATCTTATTAAGAAAGGTATTGGTTTTATGTGGGAATCGCAATTTCAATACAGTTTGAAATTGTATGCTCCACTTCTATCTAAATATCTGGGCATAAATTAATTTTACGGAAAAAACCAGTCTCCAAGTTTAGATAACGTTGAATTCGCCTATGTCGGAGTCATTTTATTGGGCAATTTGATAAATATATAGATTCTAATTCTGAAGGGTTTTCAGCCTTATCATCGTTTGCAAATCTGACGTTTGTTCAACTCATTGCCTTGAAAAAAAAATGGTTCCACAATTCTTCTCATATTAGTTAAACCAATAGTTAACTCGAAATACGAGATTTTTGTTTGCTGTCCTTTTTATTTCAATCGTTCTTTAAAAAAGTAATATTCAACCTTTGAAAATAAAGGTGATATGTCAGTTTCATTTCTCAGATTTCGACCATTTAATTGTATGGTTTTACTTCAGGCTCTAAATGAAGCTGAGGAATGCGAAAAAAACTGAATTTATTTGTTGCGAAGAATGCTTACATTCACTTAGAAAGGCGTGAAAATTCCTATAAAAACTGTAAAAGACCAAATATTGTTCATCAATATCAGAAGAATGTGAAATCCTTCAAACAAATGGTATCTCCAAGAACAGCTTCACAATTATTTTATTGAAGGAACGATCGTCAGCATGCTTTGAATCTAAAAGTCTAAGAGAAATCACGCTCAAACCTCTGCTCAGCCTAACAAGAAACAAGAAAAGTTGTAAAAAGTCGGAATACAGTAAAATTAATTTGTAAACTTCATTTTCGAAGATTATATACTCTCATTTTCGAAAAATGCATATAATTATAGAAAATAACCTGGAAAATTGTATTGAAATTTTCAGGAGATAGAATAGGATGACTTTCAAATATACGCGTTTGTTCACGAAAGCACCCTTCTTGAAATATTAAACATCGAAAACATTTGAAACTAAGAATATATTCATGAATTTTAGTTTGGAATTAAATTGAAAATGGAATTTCAAGCTCATTAATGTTATTTGTTCATTCCTTTGCTTTGATTACATGTATCCACGTAATACCAATATTAAAAAAAAATATAAAGCAAGTCCACGTGGACCATCAAAAGTACATGTTTGCCACAAGAAGGGTTGAGGGGTCGAAGAGTGGTAAAATGATAAGTGAAGGTTCCAAATATTATCAATGATGGAGTTATAAATCCATCTCATACATATATGAACAACAAAGATTGCGGTTGGGTATATATAGAGTTGTAGACAGTCCCGAAATAACTAAGTCACACTTTTCAAAATTCTGAAAAAATGACGTCCGGCAGTGGCATTCTGCTCCTTTTTTTCGCTGTTTTCCTCAATGTACATTGTGAGTGCAAAAGGACATGTACATCATTATATTTATTCCTGATCCCTCAATCAAATTTCAGAAACAGTACTAAAAAATTGATAAATTTAACAGAAGGGGAGAAAGACCTCGAAAAGTAGCACTTTTTTAATTTTGGAAATTCTTATTTCTTTTCCAAATTAACCATTTTTCTTACCAACATTATTTATCATGTCTCGTATAGTTCCGCTGAAAACTTGATTTTTTATTCGAAATGTAGTTTTTTACGATAAAAACCAAAATCACGCGTCTCGTGGGGACATAGTTCAAGAAAAATTTGTGGATCTTTTCAAAGGTAACAATTTTGGTACGGATATTTTTTCGATCTCTTGAAGTTTGGTCACTAAATGGATTTGTTCATTTTGAATTGTTTTTGCTAATGGAGAAAAATTTGCGCGTCTTTCAAAAAATGGTATTATTTCTGACAATGTTACAAAAACTACGTGTCCTGTCTAAAAATAGTGAACAAATTTGTAGAACTTTTTTGAGTGGACAATCTTCTTTCATTTGTTATCGTATATTGCATAGTTTTTACGCAAAATGGAATTTTTTAATTTTGAATATTTTCTTCTATGTTCAAAACCATAACAGTTGGTAAAAAAAGCTAGGTAAAGAACTTACCTTACTTTTTGGGCTATCAAAACGTGTGCCGAAGAGCAATTCAATCCGATTAGTCTTTCAGAAGTTATGTGATATACAGACGACGACGTTGCAAACGACAACGACAATAACGAAGACAACGACAGACACCAGGCCTGACTTAAAGCACGGGCAAGCTGGGCAGCTGCCTAGGGCGCCGTCGAAAGGGGCCTTGTCTTTGCCTTATAAGGGGGCGCCAAACACTTGTTTGTCCATTTTTTGTCCAGGGCGGCAAATAGCCTCGAGCCGGGCCTGACAGACACCATCGTAAAACCGGATTTTTCGAAATCAGTTGGTCTCAGAATATGGATATTCAATTCAATCTGCAATGATTATAACATCTATTTTCTAAGTGTTCATAGTAAAATGACAAATGTCCATTTTGTTTTTACAAAATTAGTTGCAGAGTTCATGTATTTCCCGAGTGAGGATTATGGAAGGTTGTCGCAAGAACGACGACTTGCAGAAGAGCGAGCTCGTCAACAGCAACTGCAACTTGAACAGGCCACAAATGCAGTTCCTCCGAGCCAAGTGGGCGGATCAAGTACTTCATATTCAACGGTCGGACAAATTGGGGTTATACTGCCAGGTGACGCTCGTGGTGTAGCGATCCCGGCACCTTTTAAAAAACATGAAGAAGGGAATGTTCAGTCATCATCTGCCCAGCATGTTAATCGTAAGCCTAACAGTCCTAGGCCACCACAGCAGAGCTGAATTTACCGAAAGAATAATGTGAATTCCAATTGAGAATATTAGACAATATTCTTGAATAAATACATTATGATCCGAAAACCATTGTTACTAAACTTTATTTTATCCTATATCTCAAGTTATATATATTACGGCTGATGAGCGTTACCATATGCATAAAACTACTAGAAGAATCTAGGCAGGTTCTACGCTTGATGTTACTTATTTTTTCTCATTTTAAAAGAATTAATTTTCTGCGAAGTTACCAGGATTTGAATTTCGACGTCTATCAAAAATTAATTGTTGTCCAGAGTCTATATTTTTTATCTCCTCATATGCTTATACCATAATCGTTCAAAAGTAATCGAAATAACGCAAGTACAGGTAACAAATGTTTAAGTCACAACATTTTTCCAAAATTGTATCTAGCTTCGACATTCTAGACCTAATGTTCGGAATTTTCTTCAATTTCGAATGTATAAGTAAAATAATATATATTTCATTATGTTCCACATTTCGACCAATAAAATACACAATTGCTAGACGCTTACGCTAGATAGTGGAGAACATTCTGAACTTGTAAGAAATTAACATAATTATTCCGAAATTAACATAATTTATTTTTCTGAAGATTACAAGAAACTATACCCCAACGATGATTTGAACTTCAATAACCAATCATAGGAAAAAAATATTATAGAATGAAAATTTTCAGCTAATACTAAAAATACTTTTTTGAATATTTCTCTTCTTTACGTGAAATCTATAGAAAACGTTTAGAATTGCAGGAGTTTTAAATGACAGATCATGGTGGATGACTATTACTAAATTGATTTTATTTGATCGTATTTGTCATTTTACATTTTAAACTTCATTTTTGCAGTTGAATTTATATTTTTCTCCATACGTTTATGAATAATTGTAAGAATTGATTTTGAATTGGAAATAACGAGAAATGCTGCAGAAGAAAAAGACTGGTACCTTAACAAGTTTCCTGTAATCAACAAATAAATTTCGATTTTATGAGAAACAATGATGTTGATGATGATTTTGGGCAAGGCCAAAGAAACGAGGAGCCTTATATCTTGGAGATGAGCCTAAGTGAGCAGATGTTCGGAGGTGAAATCGATGTGTTCGAGCCTAGCGAATCCAACATCTCGTTGACACGCAGTAATATGTTGCACGCAGAGAGAAAGCGACTGGACTACCTCGAACAGGTTAAAGGCGTGCGAAACATTCTAGAAGACATGCAAGAGTTCTGCTATTCGACGAAGAACATGTTCTTCTCCATTAGGAACGGACTACGGGATGCTTAATTCAAGCTTGACATGCTGAAGAATTCAATGAATTGTGCTAAAGACGATGCAAAAGACTTCGCATACAGTGTCGGGCTGAAATGCGCACTCGAGGCAGAGCGAAAAGAGAAGATACAGTCTGAAGGGACCCAAACTAACAAAAATGCTGGGAAATCTCTCGTCTTGAACGGAAGAGGCAGAGAGGAGCCACCGTGAGTCCTCCAGACCCTAGCGCCGGGAAACCAGCGTAGAAGAGAGTGAAGACTCGAGGAAGGTACATGTACTTTTGGCCCCGTCATCGGTGGTGGAGGCACCATTTCCTATAAAGGAGAAAACGAAGTTGAAGCAGAGGGGCAAGAGACGGACTCGACCTGAGGCGGTTCTCATAAAACCGCCCGAGGGCTCGAGTTACGCCGAGGTTCTGCGTAACATTAAGAGATCAGTGGAGCCGGATGCCCTTGGTGTCAAATTCAAGGGCGTCCGAGAAACGCGGTAAGGTGAGGTTTGCAAGCTGGTCCCTCGAGTCGAGGTCAAGGTGCTTGACCTCGACAAACTTACCGAAGGTCAGGAAGTTGAAGAGGCGATACAGAAACACTCGCTGTTGCTATGAAGCGAACCATGAAGGTCAAACTAACGAGGGAGGCCTTTAGGGGTTACCTTAAGGCCTTTGTCGAAACGGACGAGGATTTGGGCGTTAAGCTGGTGCGCACAGAGCACCTCAAAGTTGAGTGGGTGTCCTGTCGCGTCAGAAAGAAGGTGGATGTGACTCGTTGCTACCGCTGTTATGGCTATGGTCATATGGCTGCGGGCTGTGCTGGTCCGGATAGGAAGGCGTGTTGCTGGAGGTGCGGCGAAGAGGGACACAGGTCCGCGGAGTGCGAAAGTACTCCGCGCCTTTACCTTTGCGCCGCTGCAGATGGAGGTTCTCGGGTTGACCATCTATCGGAAACCGCGAGGTGTAAAGCGTACCGGGAGGTGGCGCCAAAGCTGAAGCCTCGAAGTACTAGGCGATAAGACCCTGCCAAGATGTCGAAGGTCGTCGAGCCCGTTGCGCGACCTCGTCGCGCTACTGGGGACGATGCGTACATCTTGGTAGGGTCATAAGTAGGAGCCTGTGATCCGAACTTGATGAGCAGCGGAAAGCTGAAGCACGGCGTACTGGCCTTACCCCCATTTCCCTGAAGTAATGCGATAAGCGGTTCCGGGGAAATCGGTTGGCAGGGAAAAGGAGTTGAGGTTTAGTGGGTAGGTGTCGCTTGGCAAATCCCACACTCACCTTCATCTATTGTGGACTATGCGTCCGTGAGTGCGCTTTGCGTCTATGTACACTTTGTATACAATGACTTAAAGTGCGTATATCGAGCGCGTGGTCCCCAAGGCACGAATGTGGTAATGGCATGAGCATTTTCCCGTTTTCACTACTTAAAAAAAAATAGTTCCAAGTAAAATTGGAGTTCTTTATTATTATTGGGTCTATATCTCGTCAATGGACCTGATTTTAAATTATGAAGAAATTGTTCAACAAAACGGCGGAGTTTTGAGAATTTTTTTTTCTCAATTTTCTCAACAAAAAATGGTTACAAAACTTTTTTAAGCAGAAACATACAGGTTTATCGACTAGCTTATTAAATTATCTTGGAAATGGTCTTTTCCATTTCTCCACACGTTAAAAATTGGTCGATTATCCTTTCCCGTAAAAACGAAAAATTATGATAATCGTATTTCGAGAAAAACGTAGTTGTTTGGGGTCAACGAAGAATGGATTTTCGCTTCACGCACGTAATGTATCCAACTTCTAACTAGCCAGCGATGACTGTGCCATGAAGGAGATCACCCTCCTCTATATTTCGAGCAGCTGTTTTCATTTCTTGGGCCGTAGGAGCATCTTTCGTAGCTTGCAGAGTCCGAAACTCCTGACGTTTGAGTCGACCCTCATTCCTTTTTTCGGCGTAAGCTGTCGTGGCTGATCCATTAGTGATTTCCAGAATTTCACAGAATACTTTCGGAATATTACACTATCGATTTATGTTATAATAAAAATCTACTTTTGAGACATCTATATGAGGATCCCCTTTAAGACAAACTACTACATTTCGCCTAAAGCCCCAGGAACTCGTTCAAGTGGATTCAAGCTTTTCCGAGGAATTCTCGGAGAAGGGAGACCTCTGGAGCATCACTCGTTCAGTTTTCGATGCGGCGAGAGCTTTGGCTGATTCAAATAGAAGGTCCAAACCAACGATTGATGAGAAAACTAAAAAGCTCTTGCATCAACTGAACAAGAAGATTGGCGGGGCTAGACAAAACGCGTCCCGTATGCAGTGTGTGATTGACTCCATGGAATCCAGTAAGCCTCTTATGGCAAGGGCTAAAGGCTTACCTACGAAATGAGGATCCATCATCACACATTGAAGACATCAAAGCTGCTGACTATCGAGCAGCAAATCGTTGAGAAAATATCAGTGTTATCTGACGCAAGCAGGAGAACAAAAAAAGGGAGGGGGGATGGGCCAGGTAGAATAAACAGTTAATCGCTGACCCATCGCGTCTCTTTAGAGACCGCCTGTGTTCGTCAAAACCCGATCTGAGTCCAAAGAAGTTAAGGTATTTTTGAGAGGGATTGAAGAAGTTCAAAATTCATTGAATGGAGGAACTGATAACATCGTACGTTTCAAGGAGCTGTGTTACAACCTCATAACGTAGGAGGAGGAATGCCCACCAATCGAGCACTGAACTTCTACCGAAAAAAGGCAACTTGTCCGACACAAAGAACTGCTGGCCCATCACGTGTCTGAACACGCTGCGAAAGATCTTTACAGCTATCCTGAATGAACGGATTTATGAAAGATTAAACCTGTTTGGAGAGGGAGTTCGGAACAACGTGGATCAAAATATGTGCCCGCTTGTACTTCCCCACATTTCTGTTCAGAGCAATGGGCACTAAAAGGCAAGACGTCGACTATTGTAGCTTGATGATTGTGAATTACCTTATGTTTGAGATTTTTTGTCTTCAACGAGTGCATTCTCATCGCGTGTCTCGGGTTGTGCACTCGATAAAAATTTTGCCACAAAGTGAACTTTTCCATATTATCTTCAATTCTCACATATTGAATGTATATCATATTACTTCATATACCTTATACCTTGTTATGATTTTAAGAAAATTCATTTTTTCTATTTTTATATTATTCTAGGATTAAAAGAACAACAACGCGTATCAGTAATAAATTTGTAGCTCTTTCCTGGACAGAAAACTTTTTTGCTTCATTTCTTTCATGGGCTGTGTCGTTTTTCAAGATATTGAATTTTTTTAATTTTTCATGTAATTTTTCGCGATTAAAACAGAAACAATGCGTTTCATAAAAAATTATTCGTCACAAATCCTCAAAAACCTATAAATAACACATTTACAGACCTTTTTATGGTTAAGAACTTCTTTCTGTTCATTTTTCTCCTGCTTGTGTCGTTTATCCACAAACACAATTTTCCCATTTTTAATATTGTTTTCTATATGTTTAAGATTAAAAAGTCGTTTTCTTGTTTCTGCCATTTTTTCCCACATTATATTTTTATATTTTGAGTTACAGGATTCTTCTTGAGGAAGTAGCGACCTCAAAATATTGATTTCTTCAGCCGGTCTCTTGTCATTATATCCTTATCCATCTACACACGTCTTATTTCATTAACTCGTACATTCACCCACACAGAGTTACACATTCTCGCTGTCATTTTTCAATTTTCTGAATTTCACAGGTCAGTTCGCCCGTTAGTGGCAGCAAGATTAGTCTTGCCGAACACTTGTAGTTATTCCGGTTATTTAATAAAATGTACGCGCTTTTTGCCGTCATCCTTTTTCAACTGGAATAAATCGTCGCGAATTTCTTTTTATGTAACCCAGTGCATTATTATCCGTCAAAAAATATGAAAAAAGAAGTAAATACAGTCCATTACTTTAGTTTCAATCAAAACATTGGTCCTACGAGCGGGTAGTACATTTTTGTGTCAGTAATTCGTCGTGTGATGGTCCGTGTCTGTGTCTTTGATATGATTTGTGCTGTTTCAAAAATTTTTGAGTGCTCAAAAAATCATCAAGCGACTGTAACTTGTGACATTCAGACTGTGTGACTTTTTAAACTTTGTGACGTTTTATCGTTGTTTCCCTTCAAGCTTGTAACATTCGAACTGTGTGTCTTTAAATTTTTAGACTCTTTAACCTTGTGATTTCAAACTGTCTACTTTCTAAACCATATGAATTTTTTAATCTGTGACCTTTATACTATAAAAAACGTTTACTACGCGACTGGGTAACTTTGTGACTTTGTAACTCTGTGACTTTGTGACCCTATCACCTTGTGACTTTGTGATGATATTGGGAAAAAGTTCAAGCTTATCGAGTTCGATGTTCCCTTGTTTTTAGGAGTCTAGTCAATGTCTGTGAATCAAACACGGGCAATATTTTCAACATTGTCAAGTGGCAAGACTGGACAAATATCTATTAGGAAAGGTATTTAAAAATACCTACCGACAAAAGGTTTGAAATATTACTCGCAAATTGTAAGTATAATTTATACATCAATTTAGGTTTGTAAGCTCACGCGTGGAAGTATTCATTGAGTCTTGTGTGTACATCTATCGGTGTTTATTGACATTGTTACATGACTCACGTTCATAACAACTGTCTCCAATATTTATGATTTTGGTCTCGTTGCATGCCAGCAAATTATTTCCAGGCGAACGAATTTATTCATCTAAAAGGACAATTTAATATAAAATTATCATTCGAGCTTTGACTACAATCGTTTAATTTGCGTCTCCTCCTACAATGTCGTTCGACAATTTCTTTCTAGAACAAACGCAGCCATGCACTAAAATTAGAAATTCGTTTACAAACGCGATATTAGCTAGAAAACCATCAAAGGGGTCTTTACTGTCGGGAATGGAAGCATTAGAAAAGAATTGGACGTGGTTCGTACAACATCACTCAGAATTAATAAACGTCAACGATCAAAGTAAACCAAATGAGTATTTCACTTCTTAATTTTATAATCAAACTGAGGAGGCGTATGTGACAGCAAATGGAAACTTTTCAGACGCAATGGAAGATATTCCAGCTGCACTAGTAGGAGCGTCAATTGGCTCTGTCGTGCCAGTGTTTTCTTCATCACGTTCAATGCCAAAAATCGAATAGCCCACTTCTAAGGCGTCTACACAGAATGGTCAGATTTCGCTGATCTTTTCAAATCAACGGTTCACTCAAATGCAGCATTGACTTCTGTAGAAAAGCTTCACCATTTGAAGACAAATCTTTTGGGAGAAGTCACGCAACTTGTCCGTCACATTTCAGTAACAAATGAGAATTATACTCGCTGTTGGGAATTACTGGAAGATAGATATGAAAACAAACGCGTCTTAGTACATTCCCAGTTATCCGCCTCATTCTTTCTTCAGAAAATGAAAGTGGAATCAGCAACCGCGTTACAAGAACTTTATAATTCCACTATTGATTATATGGAGGCACTGGACTCGATAAATGAAACAGTAGGCGAATGGTCATCAATTCTTTTATATCTCACTGTCGAACGACTGGACCGTGGCACAAAGGAAGGAATTCGGTAATCAAAGACTATCGAAAACTGGATTTCAAAGAATGCGTGTCAGCTTTGTCAACAAAAGTATTACACGATTCTGCATGAATCATTGTCTGTTCAGACCCAGCATGTTTAAAGTTCATCCACTGTTTCAAATTCGCAGGCTACTTGGCGGACGGTTTCAATCATGCAGGTTTCCTTGAATGAAAAAACGTCGTTGTTGTTGACTACTGCGATGGTCTTCGTAACTGCTTTTTCCGGTCAAACTCTCTATACCCAAGAATTTTTTGATCAGGGCTCCGAGGTAGCAATCATTTCGGAATCTCTCGCGCAAAGATTGCAGTTGCCTCGAACCAAGGGTTCCGTACGTTTGTTGAACTTCGGGGAGAGTAAGTCGGTAACGTCACGAGTATCAGTTTCTATCGAACTTCAGCCTCGCTCCCAATCTGACTCTAGGCTTAAACTTAGAGCACTTGTTCTTCCAAAATTAGTGGCAAGGCAACGAAAAATTGAATTTTCGAAAAGACCATTGTCCTCACCTTGCGGATCTTCAACTAGTAGATCCTAAGTTCTCTGAAAATGATCAAATAGATATTATTTTAGGCATTGACGTTTACTCAATTTTAATCGAGTCGGGTCTTTGCTTAGGTCACCCTGCCACTCTGGTTGCTCAGCTAACTCTTTTGGGCTGGATACTGTGTGGACCGACTGGAAAAGGGTTGTCAATTTATGACTCGCTAGTCGGCACATTTTATTGTTGCAAGCTGGATAAATTAATTAATTATATTTTGACCTTTAGAAAATCTGGGAATACAATGAAGGAGTCTCTCCAAAACTTGTTTCGACGCCAGAAGCGGAAGCTTGCGAACCACATTTTATGGATACTCACTCTAGAACGCAAAAGAGCAAGTATGTCGTGCGTCTTCCAACTAAATATGATTTTACGGGGTAAGAGATTCATTCTCGTCAGCTCTTAAGATGCTGTATCATACAGAGAAACGTTTCAATAGGGATTTTCGACTTCAGGATGCGTACACCGATTTCATAGAGGAGTACAGGAAGCTCCAGCACATGGTTCATGTGAAAAGTTCTTCCAATCCAAGGATTGATTCAAGGTTGTTTTATCTTCCGCATCATGGGATGTGGCGAGACTCAAGTCTCACAACCAAGCTTTGAGTGGTATTCAACGGCTCTCGGAAGTCAAGTCGAGGAGCGGCACTGAATGATTGTTCGCATGAAGGTCCTAAATTACAGCTGAATATTTCAGATATATTGCTCAAATGGGGTCGACATTCTATTGTAATGTCAGAAGATGTCCGAAAGATGTATCGCCAAGTCCTTGTGTATGAGGATAATCAGAATAACAGCGAATTCTTTGGCGAATGACTCCTGCTGAACCTGGTCAGAATTATCGACTTTCAACTGTTACTTATGGTCTGACGTGTGCTTCATATGTGGCTGTTCGCACCGTTCAGCAGGTTGGCCTAGATGAGGGATATCGGTTTTCTCTAGCTGCCGGATTTATAAAACACAGCGTGTACGTCGATGATGTGTTGACCGGAGCGGACAATTCAGAGGACGTTTAAGCATAATCGCCAAATTCTGAATATCGATCTGAGTCCTACTAATGATGTTATCACAAAACGTCTTGCTGCTAGTCGATCAGCGCGACTGTTTTATCCGATTGGACGGTTATCATTAGTAATTGTCGTCACAAAGGTTTTTTTTCTCAAGGGCTTTGGAAGTTCAAAATCTTTTGAGATGATCCACTTCTTGAAGAATCATGTCAACGCTGGAGAAGATACTGCGTGTCTTTAAAGAGCAGTCAGTCATATTATCGTCATTTAAATTTCGAGGTATATGTTCTTTGATTCTCAGAAGAAGTCTGCCTGTGTGTTATGCTGGGGCGAAAAACTAACATTGTGCGTCAAGGAAACGCCTGGGTGAGGACAAGTGTCTCAGTCCAATCCGAAACTCAGCGCACTTTGAAATTTTGAGATCGGATAATATCTTCAGTCTGTTCTTTGAGGGTGAAATCTCGAAATATCACTAGAAAACACTAAAATTAAAGGTTTTGCAAAAATGGGCTCAAAATCGATACCGATGCCTTCCAAGGGTGACTTTACGATGAAAATCATCAGAGGGTACTTAGAAGTACAGACCGAGTCGCCAAAGTCACCCCATGCCAATCCTCATGGAGAAGGAAATGGCTCAAAATTGCGCACCCCTCCCCCCGGTCTTCTTCTCCCCTTCCCCTCCCTCTGGTCGAGCATTGTCGAGGCTTGTCAAAACCTGTCAATGGCCCGTACTGTCAGCTCACGCCTAATGTTTGTTCACTCGCAGGCGCTAGTTGACGTTGTCGTTATAGTTTCTTCTTCTCATTGTCTCGTCGTTGGTTCTTTTGGTGGTAGAGATTTTGGTTCTGCCTGCACTCCCTTCTTTGGTTTGTATGCCACAGCATGTCGAAATTCGCAGAGAGAGACTTTGTGCAGTGCCCTATATTTGGTCCTCCAAAAGATTTTAGTCCAAACGTTTTGCCAACGAGGGCTGACGTTCTGCGATGTTGTCAGGAGAAAAAGACAAGGAGCCTTCGTTCGGAGACATTGCCGCAAAAATCCATTCCAAACTAATAGTTATTTGGGAATCTGCTTCTGTCCCAACGGTCTCAGAGCAGCGCATTAAGGAATGTCGCACAAATCTTCATGGAAAATACACTACGTTGAAAAATTCATTGAAGAGTAAAACAACTTCTCAAAGTAAGGAGAATGAGAAAATCACCGCCTTCAAAGAGCCTTAATGTTCTAACATAGCCGCGCGTAAGTGCGTTGACTTGCCTAGGTGCTCTTGTCCCAAGGAAAAGAAGGTTGGCGAAGCGTTCCTATTGCATCGGTCTCCACATCTTCCTTTACGATTGATATGGATATAGATTCAGATTCCTTCTTTGAGGAAGGTGAAGGTGATTATCCTCCTCCTGAAATTAGGGTAAAGGTTGATGCTTCTACCGATGATGACGATTCTCACGACATACCACGCAGACTTGTGCAAAGGAAATAATCGCAGGCCACACTTGACTTATCTGAAGCAGCAGTAGTTGCTCAAAAATATGGTATAAGTCAACGGGCTGCGGCACATTTAGGCTCGTCTGTACTCTCCGCTGCCAATCGGGCAGGTATGATCTCCCCGGATATTTTTTAGAAAGAAGCTGAGTCTCTAGTCATAGATAAAAGTAAGATAAGGCGCGAGAAATTAAAACAGGCTCTAAGTTGAAGGAGGAATCACGTCATGAGGATTCTATTCATGGCTTATACTTTGATCGTCGGAAAAACCAAAAACATTGACAGCCTCCGGATTTAATAACGAGGAAGATATATCTTCGGTAGCCGAACTAGGTTCTAAATACGTAGGCTATGTCATCACACCAGCGAGCCATGCCCAAGATGAGTGTGATTCTATATATAATTACGTAACAACAGAACTGAATGGAGGCTTTGATGCAGTGTTAGTCGTGGGCTGTGACGGTAAAAGTACGAATACGGGCTGCAAGGAAGGAATTATTCGTCTACTAGATGAACGACTTGATCGTACCTTGCAATGGGTTGTCTGTCTATTGCATTTCAATGAGCTACCGTTCAGAAGTCTTTTCGTATCTATTGACGGACCTACCTCTGGTCCGAACCAATACTCATTGCCAATAGGGGGAAAAATTCCAACTTGTAAGACTCTCGATGTTGTAAAGTTTAGACAAGTTGAATGTGACTTACCTGAGATTGAGCCCACGGATCTCAGCTCAGATCGAAGGTATCTCTATGAGATATCAGATGCCATAAGGTTCGGAGCGTGCTCTCCTGAGCTGGCCTCCCGGAAGGAAGGCCCTATCAACATGGCTTGCTGGCTAACAACTGCAAATAGAGTTCTGAGATTACACATATCAACAAAAAGACCCACAAATAAACTGCAAATATTATTTGGATACTTACTCACAGTATACGTACCTCGGTGGTTCCACATCAGACGGGATAAGTCCATCGATTTCAAGCTCATTTTTGGAAAACCTGAAATTTTAGTGCTTTTTAGTGAAATTTCGAGATTCCACTCTCAAAGAACAGACCGACGATATTATCCGATTCCAGAATTTCGAAGTGCGCTGAGTTTCGAATTGGACTGGGGATATTTTTGAACTTGATGCTCCGCTTCACATGTGGTATGATTCAACAACTGATCCGTCTTGGATTGCAGATTCATCTTCGAATCGTACAATATATATCGCAAATCGAGTATCAGAAATTCGGACGACTCTACCTTCAGCTGTGTTTCATCATGTTCCAGGCAAGGACAATCCAGCTGATTGCGCATCGCGTAGAGTCTCTGCTCGTGAGTTTTTGGTGGTTCCGCTCTGGTGGAATGGGCCAGAATGGCTGGCCAATCCAGTAGACCGGCCCTCTAGTCCTTTGGAACCTCCAAACAGCTCCTTCGATATGAAGGAAAAGGTCACGGTCAGTCTTGTGGTTCGTGATAAGGGATACTAGTTCTTGTTTTACCGATATTCGCCTTTAAATAAAATTCTTCGCGTCACTGCCTTGTGTTCTAGATTTGACAACGCCTTTAGCCTTTGCTCCATGGTATATACATTAGATCTAGATTTACGCTCGGTAATTTGGTACGTGGATGTGTATGATAACTAAGAGAGCAAAAAAAGATTAGGTCAAAATTGTCTGGGCTAGACATAGTCTTGACTTGGGTCCATATCTTGTGTAAAGTAAATAACTTTTGCACTTCAATATCGTAAAAATTAGCGTTGAACGATCACAAATTTTTCGACCCAGAAATAAACTTCTTCAACTCGAAGAAAAAAAAATAATGGGCAATTTGAACAAAGAGAATGTAGTCAAGTTTGGTCCATGTAGTCAAGGTTGAAATACATCTCAAAAACTAATTTAAAAAAACTGTTATGAATAAGGGCAATGCATTTCTTTATTCCGCAAATAATTCTTCAGAATTTGACGTAGAAATAAAGTAGGAAAATCATCAACGATCATATAAATGATCGTTTTCCCGCCTATATCTGGAATCCCTGTTTAAATTGAAACTTGATCAGTCCAGCAATCAGAAATCATTTTCCGATGTTATTTTTATAATTATCATAAAATATATTCAATTAGAAAAAAAATATATGATAAATAGAAGATGGTACACTCTTGACAGCATGCATTATCTTACATTGAGACACACTGCAGCAAAACAAGTTATGAAACGGAGCAACCCGTATGATACGATCTTATTCTTAACGTACATAACACAGAAAAATGCTTGCTCTCATGGTTCAGCTACAACTTATTCGACTTTTTGAGAGAACGATGACAAACTTTCAGCTCTTTCGAAACCGTCAGATCAGCACCGCACTTTCGACAAACGAACTTAACATGTACAGACCCATACAAATGTTTGGTATTACCTTGAGTAGTAGTGACACGCTAGCTCATAGGTGTCGCTAGATAAATACAATAAAAAACAAGGATGGTCCAACCTTGACTGCGGTCCAACCTTGAGAAAATTCCCCTTTCATGTAAATTTTCGTACAATACATTTTGTGAACTATTTATGATAAATATATTTGGAACAATAATTTTTGCAGTTGAAGAACAAACCGTTCATGCCATTTTATACTTATATTGAAACATTTCCATTTGGAACTGTATTCATAACTTCATTATAAGAGATTATCATCAAACGATTTTCTGTTCTGTGACGTTATATATTCGCCAAGGAAGAAATCATGTTATAACACATTTTGACAGTTTGAATAAAGATTCCTGTTAGATTTTAAAAGATTTCTTTCCTACGAACTTTCATGCTTTGTTCGTTTTCCACTATTCGTTGGTTTCAAATTATTTTCCATTTCTTAATTGTAAAACCTCACTCTAAAGAATTTCGTATAGCTACTTGTTATAATCTGCTCTGCTAATCGGAAGAGATGGAACTAAACTGATGTGTGTAGTTTTGGTAAAAAAACAACCAAAAAGCCTATATAAGTATATTTACAAATAGAGGACAGACAAAGGACACGCCGAATACAAGGGAAAATAAATATAGAGAGATTCTTCATTTTTCAGACATTTATGAAGTTCATGCTCCCAGAAGTGGCAACACTAAAATATTGTTTTCAGAGAAGAAGAACTATTTATTATAAACTATGAAGTTCCATATTCCTTGTTGTTTGGAATGTGGAAAATAAGAAAATATGAAAGTGTGAGAAAATGGGAGTGTATTTCTTTGCAATCAGTTTACATATGTTTGTGTGTGTGTGTGTGTGTGTGTTCGAGTACTCGTCGGACTATCCTCGATAAGAGGTCAGTGTGCGAATCAGCGAGCTTCGCGCAGGTCATGGTGAGCCCGTGCAGCTTAGTACCAAATATTTATTCAAATAACTTTGCATATGTAGAACTTTTGTAATGTTGCGGTGAGAACTTTAAAGTTAATAATAAAATTATTGATCTACTCTTTCAGCCAAATCTACAGTGTTTCCTTGTAATTTTCCCTCTTTTGAATCCGTCCATACAAAGGAATGAACTTTGGATAATTTTTATGAACATTCAATATTTTATTTATTAACACTTGTATTATAATTACAAAATCTCGGCAGACTGTGAGTTACAGTTGCACCTCACGCTGGGGTAGCGCTTTACTGACCAGGACGTAGTTTGCGCGGAAGAAAATCCATCGCTAGAAGTTGTTCGTGCACGAATTATGCACCATCTTGGAAACAAATTATTAACAATTTTTCGAATGAACATTTTAATGTTTTGCTAACGCTGTCGGTTGCAGATGACCATACATATTTCTGATAAGTTTCATTACAAACTATTAGAAACTTTACATTTCGCTGCGAGTTAAAGTGAAAAAAATCAAAATATTTTTACCAGAGAAAAAAACAGTTTTTCGTAAATAATCCGAAAATACAAAAGCTACAATTTTTTTTAATGAGAAGAAAAAGATGTGGACTTGGATTTTCACTGAGGATATATATTTTAGAAATTAAAGACTTCATTTTCAGCCTTAGGCTTAGGGGCCTCCCTACTGCAGAAAAATATTTCTATATCTCCCTTTTGCATCCGACGCCTCAATTGTGCTGTCTGTCGCCTTTCTCATGTAGGTGAGACTGGAAGACCTATAGAGACCCCTAGTCGTGAACACAGATATTCTATTTATCATCCTAATAAAGCTGCTCATACTGCTCTTACCAAACACTATATTGATGCTGGCCAAAACTTTGATTTAGATCATTTTTGAATTCTATCAACAGACAACAAAAGGGCTCGTAAAAATAGTTAAAAACTTTTACATGAATAAAGTACCAAAAACATATTAGGTTTAAAGTTGATGGACTCTTTTCATGAGACAAGTCTTCTCCCTTTCAATTGAAATTATACATTTGTTTTAACCATAAATATTTATTATATGTTTTTCATTTTTTTCTGCATTATTTGTATGTTGTTTCAAAGACTGAATAAAATACTGTTTTTTTACTGATAAGGTTCCAAACCAGTGACTGAAACGTTTCAAAAGGATTAGCGCTTCTTTTTATTTTGACCTTCATTTCCATGCCTTGCTTCGTTACTCAAACTTACTTTTTACGAATGCGGTCCATTCCATGTCATCTTACACTGAGCTGTATTATTTTTAATTCAACCTTAGTTTATTGTAAACAGAAAGTTTTTATGTATTCTTCAGTGGAATAAAAAGAGGAGAATTTCGGACATGTGCTCTTTATGGAGAAAAGAAAATATCACTCAGTATTCCTTTACACAATAACATTGAAAAATTTTATTGAAAAATACATTATTTTTTGGAAAAGATCTATTCACGGGGATGTTTTCAATCATCTGATATGAGATCCGGATGGAGATTCAAAAAAAAAACTTTCGCATATGAGAACATTTATCTATGAGTATAATCGAGAGAAATATCGAACTTTCTAGCATATTCCTAACATCTCCAACTCATCAGGCACTCGAATTCGTTCATTGCTGATAATCGATCACTGTGTTAAGAAACGCGATAAAAAGTTGGAAAACGCCTTATGTATCAAATTACATGATAAATTGATTTGATCTATAGATATAGAGCGTTGCAATCAAATTGAATCAAATAAATTATCAATAGAACATAATACTACTGAAAATCTGTATGTTTTTATTATGTCGATAGAATTAAATTACAAGGAATTCATAAATTGCATTATCTGGAAGTAATAATAATTGAAATTGAGCGGCGGAAAGAAAAATCCGTAAGAATCGAGTTGCGCTTAGAAAAACCGTGTAATTTTTGTTGAGTGCAAATTTGTAGTAAAAAGTTCGAGTGCGAGATCCGTTCTCCTCACCTATAGCGGAAGATCCGTTTGGGAATTTTGTCGCGTTAAAAGTCGCTCGGACAAAATCTTCCGTGCAAAAACCGTGCTCGAGACTCGAGCGTACGGGACAGAGGAACGGGGAAGCTTTCGCCCCTGTTCAAAGGTCAATTAGTTCGGGAGCCAGGTATGGTCTCGTGGCTTTTTCAATTCCGAT
>WSXT02181625.1:0-18544 GCA_011762715.2 Neuroterus valhalla | reverse complement strand
ATTGATATCCAAAGCGACCAACATTACTCTTGAAAGTGCTGAAGATGGTCCCGTGCAAATGGCTTTGCACTAGGTGTTCAAAGTGATATTCTACAGGAAATTTCCTTCAAATTGATATCCAAAGCGACCAACATTACCCTTGAGAGTGATAAAGATAGTCCCGTGCAAATGGCTTTACACTAGCTGTCCAAAGTGATATTCCACAGAAAGTTTCCTTCAAATTGATATCCAAAGCGACCAACATTACCCTTGAAAGTGATGGAGATAGTCCTGTGCAAATGGCTTTGCACTAGGTGTCCAAAGTGATATTCTACAGGAAGTTTCCTTCAAATTGATATCCAAAGCGACCAACATTACCCTTGAAAGTGTTGACGATGGTCCCGTGCAAATGGCTTTGCACTAGGTGTCCAAAATGATATTCTACAGGGAGTTTCCTACAAATTGACATCCAGAGTGTCCAGAAATAACCTCGAAGGTGATGTCGATTGTGCCCGTGCAAATGGCTTTGCACTGGGTGTCATAAATGGTATTCTACAGGAAGTTTCCTACGAATTAATACCCAAAGCGACTAACATAACCCATGAAAGTGATGAAGATGGTCCCGTGCAAAAGGCTTTGCACAAGGTGTCCAAAATGGTATTCTATAGGAAGTTTTCTACAAATTTATATCCAAAGCGACCAACATTACCCTTGAAAGTGATGAAGATGGTCCCGTGCAAATGGCTTTGCACTAGTTGTTCAAAATGATATTCAACAAGAAGTTTCCTACAAATTGACATCCAGAGTGTCCAAAAATAATCTTGGAAGTAATGTGGATGGTCCCCGTGCAAAAGGCTTTATACTAGGTGTCCAAATTGGTATTCTATAGGAAGTTTCCTACACATTGACATCCAGAGTGTCCAGCATTAACCTCGAAAGTGATGACGATGGTCGCGGTACAAACGGCTTTACACTAGGTGTCCAACGTGATATTCTACAGGAAGTTCCCTTCAAATTGATATCCAAAGCGACCAACATTACCCCTTGAAAGTGATGGAGGTAGTCCCGTGCAAATGGCTTTGCACTAGGTGTCCAAAATGATATTCTACAGGAAGATTCCTACAAATCGACATCCAGAGTGTCCAAAAATAACCTCGGATGTGATGACGATGGTCCCCGTACAAATGGCTTTGAACTAGGTGTTCAAAATGATATTCTACAGGAAGTTTCCTTCAAATTGATATTCAAAGCGACCAACATTACCCTTGGAAGTAATGAAGATAGTCCCGTGCAAACGGCTTTACACTATGTGTCCAAAGTGATATTCTACAGGAAGTTTCCTTCAAATTGAAATCCAAAACGACCAACATTACCCTTTAGAGTGATGAAGATAGTCCCGTGCAAATGGCTTTGCACTAGGTGTCCAAAATGATATTCTACAGGAAGTTTCCTACAAATTGACATCCAGAGTGTCCAAAAATAACCTCGAAGGTAATGTCGATGGTCCCCGTGCAAATGGCTTTGCACTAGGTGTCCAAAATGGTATTCTACAGGAAGTTTCCTACAAATTGATATCCAAAGCGACTAACATTACCCTTGAAAGTGATGAAGATGGTCCCGTGCAAGAGGCTTTGCACTAGGTGTTCAAAATGATATTCTACAGGAAGTTTCCTTCAAATTGAAATCCAAAACGACCAACATTACCCTTTAGAGTGATGAAGATAGTCCCGTGCAAATGGCTTTGCACTAGGTGTCCAAAATGGTATTCTATAGGAAGTTTCCTACAAATTGACATCCAGAGTGTCCAACATTAACCTCGAAAGTGATGACGATGGTCCTCGTGCAAATGGCTTTGCACTAGGTGTCCAACATGGTATTCTACAGGAAATTTCCTACAAATTAATGTCCAAAGCTACTAACATTACCCTTGAAAGTGATGAAGATGGTCCCGTGCAAAAGGCTTTGCACTAGGTGTCCAAAATGGTATTCTATAGGAAGTTTCCTACAAATTGATATCCAAAGCGAATAACATTACCCTTGAAAGTGATGAAGATGGTCCCGTGCAAATGGCTTTGCACTAGGTGTCCAAAATGATATTCTACAGAAGTTTCTTACAAATTGACATCCAGTGTGTCCAAAAATAACCTCGGAAGTGATGCCGATGGTCCCCGTGCGAAAGGCTTTGCACTAGGTGTCCGAAATGGTATTCTATAGGAAGTTTCCTACAAATTGACATCCAGAGTGTCCAACATTAACTTCGAAAGTGATGACGATGGTCGCCATACAAATGGCTTCACACTAGGTGTCCAAAGTGATATTCTACAGGAAGTTCCCTTCAAATTGATATCCTAAGCGACCAACATTACCCTTGAAAGTGATGGAGATAGTCCTGTGCAAATGGCTTCGCACCAGGTGTCCAAAATGATATTCTACAGGAAGATTCCTTCAAATTGACATCCAGAGTGTCAAAAATAACCTCGAAAGTGATGACGATGGTCCCCGTACGAATGGCTTTGCACTAGGTGTTCAGAATGATATTCTACAAGAAGTTTCCTTCAAATTGATATCCGAAGCGACCAACATTACCCTTGAAAGTGCTGGAGATGGTCCCGTGCAAATAGCTTTGCACTAGGTGGCCAAAATGATATTCTACAGGAAGTTTCCTACAAATTGACGTGCAGAGTGTCCAGAAATAACCTCGAAGGTGTTGTCGATGGTACCCGTGCAAATGGCTTTGCACTAGGTGTCCAAAATGGTATCCTTCAGGAAGTTTCCTGCAAATTAATATCCAAAGCGACTAACATTACCCTTGAAAGTAATGAAGATGGTCCCGTGCAAATGGCTTTGCACTAGGTGTTCAAAATGATATTCAACAAGAAGTTTCCTAATAAATTGACATCCAGAGTGTCCAAAAATAACCTTGGAAGTGATGTCGATGGTCCCCGTGCAAAAGGCTTTATACTAGGTGTCCATAATGGTATACCTTTGAACCATATTATACCTGAGATACCTTTGAAGATAATTCTCAACTGAGCGTACGCGTCGGATCTCGTTCTTTTTTAGAATACGTTATTACGACATTTTTCTTACCTTCCGAAACTCCTCTTTGGAAAGTTTTTTTGAAGGTATCTCTTACCATCTTGTCTAGATCAGAAAAAATGCTCCACCTGAATAGATAAAACCTTACAGATTTGTTTAAAGTGAGTATCTTGACAATTTCATTTGAAACAATGTACAGTTGGACATCTCCTGCTCTACCCTTTCTACGGGTAGAACTAAAAGGATTGAAGACACCAGAACTTGTGAATACTGAAATAAGAAGGATGCAGATTCCGTGAAAGAGAGTCAATGAAACAAAAAGTGGGTTTTTGGGGAAATATTTTTCGTAGAAGCAAATAGGAGAAGCCTCTCCATCGTATTGATTGCGTGGATGACGAAATTTCTATCTGGGATAGCATCTATTGATTCTTTCACTCAGGATATTAATGAGGAAACTGGAATCTCACTCTCGCCAAAAATTTGTGCAATAATAATTACAGTTATCAGCGTAATAGTGAATATATTATCTGTATTTATTGTCGAACGTGCAGGCAGAAGAATTTCGTTCCTATTATCGGGCTTGTTTTCCGCTCCAGGCCTAGTGATAGTAGGGGTATTCTTTTTCCTTGAATTTTACGTTAGATCAAATGTTTCTCCAATTACTTGGCTACCCGTTTTTGTACTTATTTTTACGAAGTAGCCTACGATTAAGAACTTAGTTACATTCCCGTTGTTCTCATGGGTGAAATTTTCGCTCTCAATATAAAATTCCCAGCTGCATTTGTTACCTACCCCATAACTAACTTGACTATCATTCTAATGAAAGCGACATTTGAGTGGGTCAACAATGTAGCTGGAATTTATACATCTTTCTGGACTTACGCAATGTGTTCTTTTGTTGGGTCTCTTATCTTTTTTTTAATGCGCCTGAAACTAAGGGTAAAACTCGAAGAAATTTAAGAAAATCTTAAGGTGAGATAATAAAGGAACATCGATAGTTATCTTATGAGGAATCCAAAACATTGGTTTAAAAACAAAATTACATTCGATTACAGGATTCGATAAAATATTCTTCAAGAACTTTGCTCTTCAGTTTTTTGAATTGTTCAGACAAATCTATGAAAGTTGATCTGTGACTTGTTGGATGCATAATAGAAAAATCTTAGGAAACTTGAAGCAACTAGCAGAAACAGGTGTCAAATAGCAATTCAAATGTTTAAAAAATGTTAACTTGTTCCGGATCATTGAATGAATGAAAATGGTTTTGAAGATTGATAGCGATTAGTCAATTTGTTCGCACTAAATTTGAACAATTCAGGGAGAAAAAGAGTATTTTAGTGGAATTATTGACAGTTGATAAATAATTCCTTGGTTAAGAAGTAATTTTTTCAAACAAATATTCATGTCAGATATTTTTCATTTAATAACTCCAGTTTTTTCTATGAAATAATCATATATTACTTAGAAGTGGAACCTTAGTATCATGTTTGGGTAGAAAACAAATTATATTTACAGGATTTCGGGGTAAGGTCTTGGATTTTCTCCATAATTGGTAAATCAGTAGGGTATATAAAGACAAAGTCTTCCACCAATTTCGACGCCAAAATATTATATAGATCAAAAGTTTCGATCATTTGAAAAAAGGTGATTTTTTTTGTAACCGCTATAACTCGAGAACTATTAATCACATCAAGACATAATTTTCTTAGAAAAATGCGAAAGAGCTTGTACTTTGAACATATGTGAACGATAAGCCAATTTGTTCACTAACTAAAAAGGTATTGACGTTAAAAGTAAACAATTGCGATTTTCACCGAAAGGGGCACGTTTTATTCGAAAAATTCCAATCGCAATCGATTCCTTCGAAAATTCTGCATAAGAGTCCGTGGTGAAAACATTTTAATTTTTATTATAGAATGTGCAGTGAGCGTATCAACAAAGCGCGGCGCAGTGTGCTTAAGCGCGCCCGAGCGGGCGACGCGGCCGATGACCATTCGCGGCGTCTGGCGCTATCCGTATTTCCGTTTCAGGAAAAGTGATAAATAATGCAAGTTGCCTGATTTAATCTATATATTTTGAGATGCAGTGTTCTTCTGAGATTTTACGTCCAGAAATTGAATATAGTACATTCGAAAAGGAAAAAACCTTTCTTATTCTTCCAACTTCATCCAGGCTAAAATTCTACAATACGTGTCTATGACGTTTCTGAGTCAAACCGACTCCCTCATCAGATAGCCTTAAATTGGCGTGGGATCATCACTTCCGTATTCATCTCGGTAGGGACGAGAACTGAACACACCTCACTGTTAAATGTTCAGTTCTCTCTCGAATACGGAAGTGTTGTTCCCACGCACATTTGAGCTATCTGATGAGGGAGTCGGTTTGACTCAGAAACGTAATAGAGACGTATTGTGGAATTTTAGTCTGGATAAAGTTGGAAGAATGAAAAAGGTTTTTTCCTTTTCGAATTTACTGATTCGACCTAATAGTTTATTTTACATGCTCCTAAAAACTTACCAGTCAGAAGCTTATTCACACTTTCTCTGTAAATCTCTTATACTCGATTCGGAGGAGTAGAACGTTCTTTTAACAATCATTTGTTCCTCTTTCTCTTCATTTTTCGGAATGAATGCATGGAAACCTAGGGTGCTTTCAATGCGTAGTGCATGTTCAAGTATTGGAAAAAGTTCGCGTTCAATTTCTTCATGCTCTTCGATCGTGCAGTAAACGAACTTCATTCCTGGTATATTTTGTTGAGCTCACTCGTATAGTGTTTGAGCAGAAACAATATTTACATCAGGGTTCTTTGAACTAGCGTTTCGAGCTAGCCTGCCAACAGTTCCGCTCAGTCCACCGCAAACACATTTTCCATGACAACTGGCGAAAAAATGCCATTCAGCCTTAATACCGTAAGTATCAAGATGTAGAACTTGCAGCTCCGTCAGAAACATAGATGATTTTGTTTATCCTATTTCCATACTTATTTTTCGAGTAATCTATAAGTTTATGTCTGAACAAAGTCGCAGCATATACATCATGCTTGGTATTCTCTGATATGACGACGAAGTTCTCCTCTTCGATTTTCTCTTCTTTTAAAAATATAATCATGCTCCAATAATTTATTTTTGATTTGTTTCCCTAGTTTATCGAGGTACTCTTCAATGCTGTAATCATGCTTTACCAGATCACTTTTTTTATCAACAGTCTCCCACTGTTTGAAATGAATAGTTATTATCGCAATTTTCTCAGCAAGATTTTTCATTGAATCCAAAACATCTTTCATTCCAGGACATTTTGAACATTGGTTGAAGAAACTATTCTCGTCGGGTTTTTCACATGTCATTTTAATCAAAATATCTTTCGCTGATTGTGGCAGTTCTTCGTCTTATGTCATCTTCAAATTCTTGCACGCCATTTTATAGCCTTCAACTTATAATTTCGGATTTTAGTGGTGAATACAAACACAAACATTATGTATACCTTTAGCATCAGATACTAAAACGCAATTGTCTGGTCGCAATAAACGAAAGTTTGTAAATCCAAGTCGAAATTCTAATCCCTTTTCTGCACAGTGTTTTTCAAGCAAACCATCTGCTTCTTTTGAATTGAACATTAGCAATCGTCTTTGCAGCTTTACTTTTTTGTCACCATTTTTCCTGACTATCTCAGTGTCCCGTTGGTGTTTGCTAGATCTCCTATCGAGCACCTCCCCAGGTTGTGGATAGGGGGAGCCTCCCAGATATGGGTGGTGCCGGGGAAATCAAATGCCCGGGGTGTACAAAAACTAGCTAAGGGAAGAAACCCCGAATAGCAAACCAAACATGAGTAGGTTTCTGATAAACACTCTACCCTAAGGGAGTAAAAATCTCCCTGCCGGTTCCGACCGGGTGCAAGCCCCGGTGGCCGGTGCTGGTCCCAGGGATTTGGGGGAGGGAGGGGGGGGGCAAGGAAACGTAGAGAAGGCCGAGTAGCTGGAGAGGAGTCTCAGTTAGCGGATATTTGGCGGAGGAATTGAAGTTGCGGAGACGGAAGATGAGCAGAGGACAAGGTACCTTGACAAATCTCAAGCGAAGCAGTACACGGACGGCGTGGAAGAGTATGGTGCAAAAGAGCTCATGAATCTTAATAAGATGGAAGATATCCTGAGGAAGATGCCAACTTACTGTAAGTCGCGTCGAAACATGTTCACGGAGATCCGAGAAGGATTAGATGAAGCAGATGGTACCCTTCAGAAAATGAAGCATGATTGTAATTGGAGATTAAGCTATGAAGCCACACTCAGATACTTTCTTAGCAGGGAGATAGTTGAGGATAAACGGTTGGAAAAGGAAGTTGCGGTATCTCCAGCTTCTGCTGGCTCTGCACCTCAACAATCGGAGCGGGGGTTTCAGACGGACGAAGACTCGTACCTACGGCCTCGAGTTCTCTAATCGAGGCATGATCTGCCCCGAAGAAAAAGGCAGAAGCAATCTGTCCACTGCCATCGAGAAAGTAGTTGGCGGAGAGGGAAAAGTCCGGGAGCTAGTCCCTCGTGCTGAGGTCGAGGTGCTTGACCTTGACGAGCTCACTGGAGATCAAGAAGTCAGAGAGGCGGTGAAGAAGCAACTTTGGTGACGGCATGAAGGGGTGCATAAAAGTGAAGCTAACGAAGAAGGCCTTTAGGGGTAACCTTAAGGCCTTCGTCGAGATGGATGAAGACTTGGCCGTAAGTCCGGTGCGTGCAGGGCACCTCAAAGTTGGGTGGGTGTCCTGTCGTGTCAGGAAGAAGGTGGATGTGAACCGGTGCTACCGCTGTCATGGCTACGGCCATATGGCAGCGATCTGCACCGGTACGGACAGGAAGACGTGCTGCTGGAGATGCGGCAAGGAGGGACACAGGTCCGTGGAGTGCGAAAGAGCTCCGCACTGTTACCTCTGCGTCGCAAAAGGCGAAAGTTCCCGGGTTGACCATCTTCCGGGAACTGCACGGTGCGAGGCGTACCGGGAGGCGACGCCGATGGTAAAGCCTCGAGGTGCTCGGCAGGGAAAAGGAGTTGAGGTTTAGTGGGTAGGTGCCGTTTGGCAAGTCTTACACTCACCTGCGTCTCTTGTGGACTAGGGGCCTTTTTTTAATTCATCACTTATAACTGAAGCTCTCATCCCTTCTTTTTCATCAAGCTTTTTAGCCATTCTTACTAAATGAATTGAACATTGCATTTCTCTTGCTATTTCATAAGCACCGAAAGATAGTAGAATTGCAGTTAATATGTGTATCTTTTCCGAATTCGTCGTGCATTTGTCGAATGTACTTTTCATTTCTTCGAAAAATTTTCTTTTTTCTAAAAAACCTATCTGAATTTTTTCAGTATAGCAATAGTCATTCATAAGCAAAATTCTCAAGTTTTTTAATAATTAATCAATTATACTTTCAACTAAACAAGGAGTTGCAATATCCAATGAATAGATATCTTCGATATGAAAAAAACGAAGAAATGGATTCAAAAAAGACAATGCCATGTGCCGCTGTTCATTTTTTTCCGTTAAATAATCGTCATCACTTTGTGAGTCACAAACCTCTTGAACGTCGTTTCCAACTAGGGCCTCAAAGTCCATGTGATCATCAGCGTCGATACTGTTTTGATTGGTAGAATCAACATTTTCATCATGTTGTCCATTTTCTCCTATAAATCTCTGTGAACATTTTGCAGTATTCCCGGAATCTTCTACACGTTCCAATAAATTTCCAAAATTTTCTGGATTTTTGTCATAAAAGTATGTCAAGCAAGTTCCGAACAATCGATCACTCAATTGAACCACCGGAAACCATTTCTTGCAAATATCTTCAGTGACCGGCTTGAAAGAGTCTCCACGTCGCCCATGTTTTTTTACTTTGAATGGATTAGGACACACTGAAGATGGCATGATTGCACAAATTACATTCAATCTGAAGCGTTTATCTCAAGTTGATGCACTTGAAAGCATGAGATTAACATGTCAAGACAAGCCATTACCATGTCAATAACAAGTCGTGTTGTGTTTCACCTATGCAACCTGCCGCAAGCTCAGTATGTCTACATATACCCCACGCTTTTTTGATACGCTCACTGCACATTCTCCAATCAAAATTAAAATATCTTTAAGACAGATTCTTATGCAAAATTTTCCGAAAAATCGATTGCAATTGGAATTTTTCAAATGAAACGTTCCCCTTTTGGTGAAAATCGAAATTGTTTACTTTAAACGTTGACAACTTCTAAGTAAACCAACAAATTAGTTTATTGTTTACATATGTTCAAAGTACAAGTTCTCCCGCGTTTATCTGAAAAAAGAACGTCTTGATTCGATTAATAGTTTTTGAGTTACAGCGTTTATAGAAAAAATTACCTTTTTTATGGATCAAACCTTTTGATCTATATAATATTTTGGCATCAAACTTCGTGGAAGACATTGTCTTTATATACCCTACCGATGTACCGATTATGGAGAAAATCCAAGACTTTACCCCAAAATCCTGTAATTATAATTTGTTTTCTGCCTTTGGTAAACAATTAAAAATTCATAATTGTTTAAACTTCCTTAATTAACAAATGCACTGTTGGGCCATTTTCGAAGGAACGTACTTGATTTTTTCGATTCGATTTTCTGTGAATAGCTAGCTTCTTCATTTATAAGAAAGTCTCAATGAAAGTAAACAATTTTAATTTAGAGAGCAATTCAGCACAATCGATCATAAGGGGCGTTTGCGCGTGAAATTCGGTAAACGAATTGTCCACAGGCAGAAAGTGCAAGAGAAAAAAAGGTGTGAGGTGTAAGAATTTCAACTGTCAGGTTCGAACTTTTTGGTTAAAAATTAAAGAATTTGGTTAAAAATTCAACAATTCTGTAGAAAATTCTTTTTTTTTTTATTGAAAATGCAAATTTCTGGATAAAAACTATACTGTATTTGTTGAGAGTTTGAATAATTTGTTGAAAATGTAACTACATTTCTCAATATACCCATTTCATTAGAAGTTGAACGTCATTGTTAAAAATGTATGATTTTGTACGAAGTTCGTTTTTTTCGCAGAAAATAATCTTTTCAGTTGAAACTAGACTAGTTTGTTGAAAATTCGTACTTAATGTTTTCAAATTTAACTTCTTCGTCAGAAATTTGTCTTGATGGGTTATGAATTCAACTATTCCAGTTGAAGATTCATCATTTCAGTTGGAAATTTATCTCTTTGTTTGAAAATTAAACTTTTTGGTTGAAATTGCAACAATCCTCTCGAAGAGTCATCTTGATTGAAAGTTCAAACTGTTTTTTTTTTCAAAATTTATTTCTATCTTCGTAGATATATTACTTTAGTTGAAATTTCATATTTTCGATTTAGAATGCGTTTTTTTGTACTTTCCTGTATAAGTGATGGGACGTTTGAAAAATCCTTAAAATTCAAATTCCCACAGTGTTAACTTCCCACAATAGGAAGTTCCCGTAATGACAAAATTCCTGATTGAACACTTATCCCAAATTGGAAAATTTCCTCGAATAATAAAAAACCGACCTATATATAAAATTACGAAATTGTAATATTCCTAGAAGATGCAATTTCCGTAATTTGGTAGTGCAACCAGATTGGGAAATTCCCGAATAATGTAATTCAGACAAAACTCCCGAATTATAAAATATCCGACCTGAGAAAACTGTCCAATTGTAACAATAAAAAAAAATTTGGTAACAATATTTTTTTAAATGATTATTTCTGTAATTCAGTACTCAAATAGATGCATTTTTAAATTATCTTTGATTTGGATCAATTATTTGATTGAATTCACATTTTTCTTAGATCACACTAAATTAACTGAGACTTCATTCAATTTTTCCTTTGTGAATTTTGTCGAGTTTTCTTTTGATTCTGTTCATTGTCCATTGATTATGGATTTCATCACTTTCGTTGAAAGTATATCTGTTCAGCTGAAAATTTAACTATTTTATTGAAAATTCTATTTGAGTGACGATATATTAACTCTTCTGTTGAAAATTCGTCACTCTGGTTTAAAAATATTCGTTCTTGGTTGAATTCAAGAACTGTTGGTTAAAAATCTTCTTTGGTTCAAATTCCAACTATTCCGTTATAATTTTTCTTGAAAAAAAGAATTTTTGGAAAAATAGTTTAATTTTCCATCAACTGAATAAATCTTGATTACAAGAAATGAATTTTCAACAAAATACATAAATTCTTTGGCAAATAATTTATTTCTCAACATGAACAAAATAATTTTCAGCAAAAAATTGAAAATTTAATAAATTTTCATTCGGAAATATTAATGTTGAATAAAAAATTCCAACATCAGCTAAATTGTCATTCATAAAATACCAATTTTGAACCTAATAGTTAGAATCTCTACCAATATAATTATATTCGAAAAAAATGTCTATTATGTAACTTTGAACAAGCATATTTTTAATGAAAATTTTTTTTCCAAAATTTGAAGCAAAACAAACAAACTTTATCCTTTTGCAAATTCAGAAATACTACATAACTCATATGTTTCAAAATACTTTCGGAGCAAACACAAGACTACGACACTCTTCCGCACAAGTGTAAAATTGACAGAACTTGCGTTTAGTTTGAACTTTATACACATACATAGATAAGGAATATTTGAATTCGTTCAAGGAATTATTTTATGCATATGAATCATTGAGATTGACGAGTGAAAACAATGTTTATGTTATCAAATATATACTTGTTAATTGTATTTATTTCATCTCTCCCCTTAAGGGTTTGAGGGCCTCCGTTCTCTCCACAAAAATTTATTTCTGCGCCTTATTCTATTTAATCTAGCTTACTCTAACGCTTAAATTCTAATGCTATCTATTTGCTTTTATAACAATTATGTACGCTCTCTTGGTCGCTTTCAGGGCTTCCGTTTCCTATTACCATCAGTTCAATTCATTATTTTCCGACTCTACTTTATATTTTACTTTATTACTCATACCAACCTCATGGATATTTCTTACTTCCCCTCCCTTGTTTCCCTCAGTTCTTCTAGTCTTTTCATCCATGCAAATCCCTGTCCATTTTCGTTCAAGATCCCTCTTACACAATCACTCACACTTTTGCCTTCCTCCTCCTGTTTTGTACACACTTCTAATACGTGTACACACGTTTTCTTTTCATAACCACACACTTTACATAGTTTCGCCTGTTCCTCTATCCAGTATCTACATTATCTCATTTCTTCCCCCATTCTAAATCGGATCATCATATTCCACTTACTTTCTTTCATCATCTTTTCCAGATACTCTGGTTCTTCAACCCACTCGACCATCTTGTGCCACATATTGTACTTTGATTACATAAATTTTCTCTACGTTTCTTCTCCATGTCGTACCATCATCTACAATTCTATCTCCTTCCACTCAATCCACCCTTCTTGTATGCCCTGTTTTTTCCTCATTTTATGTCTCTCTAATTCCCACCTTGGACTTTCCGAATTACTCCTTTTCTCTCTATTCCTCATCTCTCTCAGGCATGTTTGTGCAATTTCGCTCCCCTCTCTCCTCTCTAACTTTTCTTCAAACTTCCACGCCCTTTTTAGTTTCCTCACTATCATTTTCTCTCTTCCTAGTTCCTCTCTTAACATATACTCTGAGCAGCTCCAACTCACCCCCATCGCCCATCTCAAAAATGTTTTGTGCAGACTTCCAACCATCTTTTGTTCCTTTCATTTCCAAATCTCCAACCCATAGAACAGAACCGCCCAGACCAGCACATCAAACATCCGTACTCTCATCCTCCAATCTTCCTTAAATCTTCTCTCCCCTATAACGCACACTCAGACAATTATTTTACTGGCGCATTCTAACCTTTTCCTTACTTGTAGTTCGTTGCCTTCCCCTGCCTCAAACCAGAACCCTAGGTAACAGAATTCCTCCCCCATTCCCACCGCCTCTTCGTTCAACTAACATTCATACTCCACTTTACTATTTTCGTTCTTAAAGCGCATTATCTTGGTCTTTGTTACGTTCACCGTTAGGTCTTTCCCTATTACGTATTTTTCGAAGTCTTTCATCAACAGAATAATTCCTCTTTCGTCCTTCGCCAAAAGTAAAACATCATCTGCATAAGATGTAGAGTAAATCTTACTGCTACCTAGAATCGTGCCTCCTTATCTCTGAGCTTCTCCTCCAGGTCTGCCATCAAAATACTCAACAATAGAGGACTCAACGGACAACCTTGCCTTATCCCTCTTCCTGTCCAGAATTCTTCACCTTTTTGATTTCCTATCTTCAGTCTAAACCTAGTCTCCACAAAGATATCTCTTATCCTTTGTATCAGCCCTTCCTCCACTCTTCCCACTCTCTTATAGCCTGATACAGTACCCTTATGTTTACTAAGTTAAACGTGCTTTGAAATGTACAAACAGCGCCATCAGTTTCCCTCTCTTACGCTCCAGATTCCTATCGAATAAGTAGTTTAGGACATAAATATTGTTCGTTGTCCCCATCCCTTTCCTGAATCACGTCTGGTTGTGTGGAATACTTCTTCTTCCTTCCACCTGTCTTTCTAACCTTTTCCTAAGTCTTTCTGCATATATTCCGTATCCCACCGACATCAGTGTAATTCCTCTATATTCCTCTACCTTCTGACCCTCTCCTCTCTTTAACAACGGCACGACTAATCCCGTCCTCCATTCATCCGGCCATTTTGCACCTCTCCATACTCTTCTACATGCTCTCCATATCTCTTTTCCCACTTCTTCCCCTCCATACTTCAGCGCTTCATTTTCCATGCTATCCTTACCTGTTGCTTTATTCTTCTCCAGCCTATCAATTGCCTCGTTCACCTCTTCTCGACTAATCTAATTCGCTTCTTTCCTTCCTTTTTCTATGTTACATTTCTCTCTTCTTCCCTTATCCTATGTCCCTCCCAAACCTTTAAAGTATCTTATCCACTCTTTTATTTTTATCTCTTCGTTCATGCCCTTTTTTTCCTCTTTCCCTATTCATCCTCTCCCACTCTATGCCTTCCTTCACTGCTTCCTCTATTCCTTTCATCTATCTTTCCTTCTCTTGATGCTTTTTGTCTTCCAACATTTCCTCATATACCCATTCAGATTCATCATACTCCCTCTTGCCAATCTCTCCTCTCCTTCATTTACTTACGGATTCCTTCACTCTCTCTCTTTTTCATCCTTACACTCGCGTCCCACCATCCTTCTTTCTTACTTTCTTCCCCTCTTTTTGATCTTACCTCTTCTCTCACCTCCTCAGTCGCCCCTCTATTCTTTCTAATATTCCGTCCAGTCCTTCCCCCTCTGAAACCCTCCAATTCTGCTTTCTCTGTTTTCCTCTGAATTCCCTCAATTTATCTTCTTCCCAACGGCTCATATTCACCTTCCTTTCCTTTCTTTCTTTCCTCTTTTCTCTAAGTAGCCTCGGACCCCTACTTCTCAACGTCGCTATTATAAGCAAGTGCTCAGCGCCTATCTCATTACCAACTTCCATTCCCATCAACCATACAAATATTCTATTTGTAATTTTCTTCGTAACTCCATTTCATATTTTTCATTTTTTCCGAACATTTTATCATATGATTGATTGCCGAAAAGTTGGCCACTCCAAATATTAGTCATTTTTCACTCTTCTTTCAGATGATACTTTTTTTTAAATTATTGCAGAGAAGTACTCATATCGAAGCACAGCAAAGTTTCAACATTTTAGATGGCTGCGTTTAGAAATTATATACAATAAAGTGCGCGAAATTTCTTGTCACGCGCGTGTCCCAAACTACAAATATATAATGAAAAGTTACGAAATAATATATTAATAATAATACATTATTATAATGATATCAATATTTTAATTTTAACGATTTAGAAAATCACTTCAAAGTCTTTCCTTCAAGTTTTCTTCTCTTCTCACGCTAATTGCTATTTCAGGTTAAATGTTGAAAATAAATGTTTAAACTATTCATAACTCGAGTTCAAAATGTTTATCCTAGATCTCACAAGGTTTTAGTATACATCAAAATCGAGTGAACAACATTACTTTACATACTGAGTGTTGATGATTTTATGATTAGATGAGTATATGTGTTTCTGCATAGCTACAATGCATCTGGGAGATTTTGCCGACAAAGTGTCTAAGGCATACAACTGACAAAGGAACCTTCGGGTCACCTAGTTTTTGTTTTGGTCGATACTCGCCTCAGTGATAGACACCTGCTGGAGGTTTTCTGAGAAAAATAAAGGAGGCAAAATTTTTAGCCATTTCCGAGAAAAATGCATTCAAAGAATTTCGTTCGGATGGTCATGTCCCTGGTGGAGAATGAGAATCGACGGCTGGTGGCTCAGCTGGTAGAGTGCTTGGCTGATACGTGCAAGGTTGCACGCTCTATTCTCAATTCCTGCACTTTATTGAATGCAAAAGTGTTTATTCATCCTTTTTTCAATAATTATTTATGAAATTATAATTTTTTATAATAATAACTCTTTATTATCTCTCTTTTGGAAGTTGTGTATTTCCTTTTAAATAGATAATTGTTTATTAATTTGTAGTTTCTATATTTTTAATTATTTACATTAGGAAATAAGTGTTTCAAACGAAAATTGCAATGTTAAATACGAAATGAAAATTTTTTATACAAAATATAGCAAATAAAACACAGGAATAATAGTCAAATATCTTTTAACATTTATAAACTTACATTAACATTTATTCTGAATAATTATTATACATATGTACCATCAGGATTACGTAGTATCGCACTGATCAGAGTAAAACTCGTCGTGGAAGCAAAAAAATAAAATGTTTTGCTACATCTAGCATATCTAATAAACGCAGATTTTTTACGATTACATAGTTTTTTCAAAAAGAGAGATAATAAAAAGTTGAAACAAAGTTTTCATTAGGAAAATGATTGAACAATCAATAAAAATTATAATTTTATAAATAATTATTAGAAAATGAATAAATAATAAGTTTTGCATTTTAAAAAAGTGCAGGAAGTGAGAATCGAACGTGCAACCTTGCGCGTAACAGCCAAGCGCTCTACCATTTGTCTGAAAATTGCGCCTTCTTGATTTTTCTCAGAAAACCTCTAGTAGAGGTGTCTATCGCTGAGGACAGTATCGACCAAAACAAAAATAAGGTGACCTAAGGGTCCCCTTATGAGTTGTAAGTTTTCCCTACATTGTTTCAAGTTTTCCCAAAAACAGCAGCAGTTTCAGTTTCATAAAAGACTATGAACATAATGATACTGATCGTATTTTGGGAATTCGGAATGACGGATTCAATACGGTGGACTGAAAATTTCACATCCTGTCTTATTTGGATAAACAGATGTATATATAAGTTTTTGAGGTCGCTGATTACGAATCTGAAATCTAATTTCAAAAATTCAGAATGGCGAATTCAATTTGGCCCATTAAAAATTTTACATTCTTTCAAATTTAGGTAAACAGATGTATACGTAGGTTTTGAGGTCGCTGATGACGAATCTGTAATCAGACTTTAAAAACTCGAAATGGCGGATTCAATATGGTGGACTATGAATTTTACATTCTGCCACATTTGGATAAACAGATGTGTATATAAGTTTTTGAGGTCGCTGATTACGAATCTGTAATCAGATTTCAAAAATTCAGAATGGCGAATTCAATTGGGCCCATTAAAAATTTTACATTCTTTCAAATTTGGGTAAAGAGATGTATACGTAGGTTTTGAGGTCGCTGATTACGAATCTGTAATCAGATTTTCAGAACTCAAAATGGCGGATTCAATATGGTGGACAATGAATTTTACCTTCTGCCAAATTTGGATAAACAGATGTATACATTCGTTCTAGAGGTCGCTGATTACGGATCTGAAATCAGATTTCAACCTCAAACTAGTGATTAACATGAGAACCTTACATAAGAAATGGAAAGATAATGTATGAAGAATTGTAATAGTGCTTACAATGTAACCTAGGTCAAAGAAAAACTAGTGATCATTTTCATCAAAATATAAACAGACCAGTAAATTGTTGCGGTTGTCTTTCTAAAAATTTGACTGTATTAATCATACACTGCGTTTATTTACCCCTCCAGTTCTTCGTAATGAGTTCCGCTTTCTGTTTATGACACTTCCAATTTGACATCCTATGGAAACTGAAATTCAATATTCATCCACATTGTAGTCACAACCAATGGCACAACAAACTCCGGTACTGGTTGATTCCTAGTGTTTGAGTGCAAATTCTATATTTTGGGCAATTAATAATTAACTCGAAAGATATTGTGATATGAGATCAATTCATCAGAAGAATTATTCATCGGAACGGATATCATTTGAGTTGAAAACTGTATTCTTGTGATGGGTCTGCATGCATGTTGGTGTGTTTACCAGGGCCGACGTCACACTTTTTTTTCGAGTGGGTAGGTACGAAAGAGGCTGGGAGAGGGCTTTACTGGATGCGGTTTTACAATTCATTTTATTGAAAAATATTAAAAATAAGGGTTTTGTCCGATAATTTCGAGTGGGTATGTACCCACTGGGATGTTCTTCGAGTGGGTACCATTACCCATACTGCCCACGTCAACCGCCGGCCCTGGTGTTTACAAACATCAAGCACAGCCATGTTGGTCAGTTCATGGAGGGACCGATAACGTCGCATAGAATGAGTGGTACTACAGTTCCCATATATTTTTTTTACCAGATATTTGCTGCGCCAACAGAGCCATCTTCAGCCGGACTCCAGGAAACATTCCTTGCCCGCGAAAATTTGGAACAGTTCTTCGAATCGTCCTTCGAATTGTCTCGTTGTTAAATATTAATATCGTAATTTCTTAGGTATTCTAGTCAAGTTGATCAATTCATTTACCTACTATTCACTACTTCTCGAATAAGTCTTTTCGGAATTTTATGCAATAATTTCAGAGTGGTGATTCGGAGGACGATTTCGGATGGACAATCTTCGTCGTTCTTCGCGGTCAAATTTTTCCATTTTCCCGGTCAACTAGGATTAACGTATTTATATTTTTCGAAAAACATCCTTTGACACAACCGATCAAACATTGCAGTATAAATCAATTTTGGAAGAATACACTAATTTACAAAAAAAAAAATTGCAAAAGAAAAATCTATTGGCGATACCAAAAAAACGTATTTTCAACCAATGCGTGTGATTTTAAAATAACATTATGAATCTCCAACCAGAACAGTCAAATTTTGGACCAAGAAGATGAATTTCTAACTATAAAGACAAATATTTAACTGAAGCACTTCAATTTTTAAGTATGAAGGTGAATATTCAAACAAGAAGATCAATTTTCAAATAGAAAGAATGATTTTCCAAGAACAAATACAATGTTTCATAGAAAAAGTCGAATTTTGCACTTAAAAAATAATTATTTTCAACCAAAAATGGAACAGTACAATTTTTATTTCAAAAATCTGCCCGCTTCGCGGGCACATTCTCATCGCGCGCTCCGCGCGCAGCTCACTTCGCTCGCAAGTTTGAGCGCGCCTAGGGCGCGCGTCTTTCGGATCTCGCGCTTCGCGCTCGATGGTGATCTCACC